>JAKSZP010003478.1:0-26373 GCA_022478985.1 Massospora cicadina | reverse complement strand
CAGTCGGCAACTATCCCCATTTATGGCTCCTTCTTCTCTAAATCCCCGCTCAGATCTTTAAACTTCTCTCTGAGAGTCTTCCAATTATTGCCCACAGCAATAATATCCTTGAGACAGAACAGCACAATGGAAGCTGATGATAGTTTAACTATATACCAAATGGATAACTTAGAACTAACTATTACTGTTTTTGTAAATACAGTTTTTTATTATAGTGAATCCTAGGGAATATATATAGTGGGGAATTCAGCTGTCTAACCCTTGGTTGACACCTCTTCAATGAAACGGCAGCCATTGCCATTGAATCACCCTTCCTCGTCTCAACAGCGATGATCTTCCCCATCCTGGCTAGGATTCTGTCATTGGACATCCTCAAGACCTAAAACGGAAAGAGTCAGAAAACGTGTCCCTAACATTTTCCTCTTGATCTAAGCGAACCAACTATACTTTGCTAGTGACCTGCTTAGGTAATGGGACTCATACCCATTAAGGCAGGTCACTCACCAACTGATTAATTCACTAGTTGTAGGTGGCATCACTCTCCTCACAACTTGCTATTCATTTCCAGTCAGTCAGTGATGAAACCTGACCAATCCCAATTGGTACACCTGATAGTTAATCACTATCAGATGCCTCTATTTCGTTGGCAACTCCACCCTATGAGATCTTAGTTATTCATCTGGATCAATCCCCAATGGATACAACCAGTTGAATATCCCAAAATTCCCCAAACATAGTTACTCCAAAACTTGGGCCAACCAATTTCTGATTCACTTTGCCTTAGGGAATTTTCCCCTAGAAATACCGGGTAATTTAGCAGGCTGGGAATATGGGCAAAAATCCCAACCATACCCACCTACACCAAGTATTAATTGGCACAGTAGCTTTAAAACAGCTGAGAAATGGTCCCAAAAGCAGAAACTATGCATGAAGAATTGTACTGGCTGATGCACAGCATGAAACTTCATAGGTTGAGAGGATGCTTTAAAATTGGAGGGGCCACATCCATGTCTAGATCAGATGCTTGTGCAACTTTAAAGTCCACAAATAGCCAGCTGCACCTGCATCCAGGAGCGCCTGCACAGTGACCTTGCCTGTCCCAGAACAGAAGGTGATAGGAGAGGTGAAATAAGCCTGATCATCATGGGTTGAAGCTGAAAGTGAAAAGGCTGTAGAAGGTGGAGCCAATGTGAGTATTGGCCTCTTGATAACTGAAAAGCCCTGATGAGATGACCAGTTAGGGTTTGAGGGTGAACCAACACTTTCCAACAAAGTAAATTGGATTACAAGCTGAATTTAGGTGGGGATTCTTGGCAATTATGTAGAAACCTCACCAACCCAGAGAGAAGGGCGGAGAGCACCAAGCATGTCAGTCAGTTTATTATGTCAAGGTTGCAGCTAATTTGGAGAATACTGTCCACCTTGGGAGGGTTACCAGTGCCCAGTTGATGGTACAGAATGCCAGAGGCCCAGCTTCAATGACTTTTAAGAGGGGTTCCCTAAGGGTTAGTTGAGGGGCAATCTGTTTAGATAATAATACCATAGTCCCCTACACCTATCCAGAAGGCTGCAGTAGGGGCTATGCTGGTCTTACTGGGGTAACCCAAGGGTGGGAGGGGTAGAGTGGGCAACAACCCCTCCAAATTTTGCAGCTGTTTAGTAAAATATTTAAAATGGTCGGATCATTTCATTAAATAGCATGAAATGGATCAGGACCAAAATGGCATGGATTGTGCCCAAAGTGGGGCAGATCAATTATAAAAAGATGATTGATGGCATCTGTGGTGTGAACAATGGATTGGCAGTCCATATCATGGAGGTAATAGTCCACTATCTTGCAGAGGGTAGGGAGCAACAATGGATTTGCAGATCAGGACATGTGCTTTATGATCTCCAATATTTCACAGATGGCGCACGCATCAACAGATAATTCTGTTTAAAATCAGTGAAGCTGCACGGAGGCTGAATTCTGTGAAAAAGGGTTTAACAGGAAATTGCTTTTTATCTAAGTAAGCTTAAAGGGAAGGAAAGCTAACAATTATACTGGCAACTAACCCTTAGGAGGGTGGCTTTTATATAGTGGAGGGGAGAAAGTTAACTTGGAAATTTATAATGCTAAGTTACCTGCTGGGCACCCTAAATGTCATCCTAGGATTCTTGAAATAGAGTTGATGGGTAAGGAATTTGAGATCTTAGATGGCATCATGAAAGTCTTGGCCACCTGTCAGCTAAATCAAGGAGAAATCTAGTGGAATACTACCAAACTTGAACAGATTTCACAAGATGGGTAATTTACCAACACCAGTTCTACTGAGACCGGTCCTACTGATATTTAAAACCTACAAGTTTTTGTAATAAATCTCGTGATCCGCTGGTTTGATTTGTGATCCAAACCTTTAAAATAGACCTGATGACCTATTATATGAATCAGGGTTGATATGGGAATTTGGGTGGGGTGGGACAATTTTTTGAAAGTCTTCAATGATCAGGTCACACTTGGGGTGGGTATGAGGGTCCTGCTGGAGGGATGTAAACTGAACCACCTCTCTGCATGCCATTTTAATCATTTTTACAAGATCAGAAGAGAAAAGAGGGATGAGAGGTAATTTCTTTAGAAGCCAGAGCAGTAACCAATACTCATCTACTACATGGGCTAGTCACTGATCCTAGAGAGGGGCTCTGCTTGGGGCTTAAGCCCCCTTCTGATCCTATGTAGAAATTGCTCACAATTCATCTGGAGGGACAGGCTATCTGGACTTAAAACTATACCAGGAACTGAAGGGATATAAAATATTATATAGCGCTCTGTACAATAATCTGCAGAAATTACTGCATCATGGGACATAGGATTTATGATCAAATAGGATTAAGAGGAGTTCCAGGAGGAACTGTACCTGCGCAAGTAGAGTGCTTGTTTTGCGCTCTACAGTTTCTATATTTAGGGTAGTACCAAGATAAGTATATAAGGTATGTGGAAGGTCTATCTTAGGAGAATTGGATGGCACCCCCTATACTTGTAGCAAGTGTCAATTATAAAAGTGAGCGCGCTAAGTTCTAAGCTATAACTATGATGCATTAAGGTGCCTATATCTTTTATTAGTAAACTACTAGAAGGGGTATTTGGGTGCATAATTTATAACTTATGAGAAGTGTTATGAAGCCTAATAACTAAGGATGAGGTGGGGTGAATAGAAACGGATGTGGCAAGTTTAATATTTTAAAAGGCGTAATCTTTATAGCTGTTGGAAAAGGTGAGGGCAGTGAATACACTAAAATAAGAAATGGAAAGTGGGTGTCCTATAGGACTTTAATAGAAATAAAAATAGGATGTGGTATGCTTTTAAATTTGAATATAAGGTGAGATTACTTTTGCTTAAAAGTGAAGGGTATTAGCTTAAGGGGGGTAACAAAGTATGGCGCGGTTAAAAAACTTGGTATAGAGGATCTCATCAGCTAAGCTATCTATTTTCACAAAGATTTAGCATAAAAAAATTATGCAAGGCATTAGTATACAAACCATTATGCCACATAGTATTATGACAAACAAAACCAAGGTTTGTAAACTATCTTCATTTGGGGAGTTTATCTCTATAGTTCAAAGTCAGAAAATTATTGACATCCATGCCATTATTAAAACGTTTTTTCTGCTCACTGAGATATCTATCTGTAGTGAAAACTTGAAATTGTTTTTATCTACCTTCCAGACTAGCTAGAGCTTTGAAATTTGGCACTTATGAATCTTAAATGACAATACAATAATCCATTGAAAAATTGTGAAATCTGAGAATTTTATAAAACATGGTCATAAATCATTTTATACCATCTTGTACTATTATCACCTAGTAATTTGTATGATAAGCTTTTACTGTCAAAACTTATCGCATCAGTTTTCACAAATCAGCTTATAGTGGACTATGAGTTATCATGACATGTAAACTTGGGACTGATCTATAACCTGCAATTCATTTTTTTATAAAACTAGTACCTTAGAGATAGATTGGTAGCCTACATGAACCACTATTTCAATCAATCAATAATGTGATAAACTGCTACTTAAAGATAAAATTTTTGTTTTAGCGGAGAATAGGGGGAGTTTGTTAAAAGGGCAGATTGAAAAATTTTACTGGTTCAAGTATACTATCTTAACCTCATGATCCACTGTATAGAAAATTTTAACTGTGGTGAAAGTGGTGATGTAACTTTAAAAAGGATCATCTACATCTTATCAAGTTGCTTTTTCTTTCTGCTCAATCTCACACTTGAGCAAATTCTTTAAAAAGTTTATTTAACCACCACCATCTGGCCACATCTGTTTTCCAATAGATGTTCTTGGATCTGTCGCCTGCTACTCCAGTGTGGGGCAGCAATGCTCCACCAACTAGTGTTTTTGGCCCTGCAGTAGAATGTGTTCAGATGGGCTCAAATAGCCTGCCTACCTCTTCCAGTCAATTTGTCCCCCATGGGACTTTGCGCTCCACCTTGCATGCACCCTTCTTGCCCCATCCTCTCACCCTTCCTCATTCCAATATTTGATTTTACCTCTGTGTTGACTATGGTATTTATTCCCATATGCTTACAAAGCAATAATCAAACTAGCCACCACTGCCTTTGCACCAGCTGGCTTTAACAATTTCCACCCTTTTAAGGGCTATTTTGATATAGGCTTCCAGATAGAGGAGTATACTGCAGCAGCAGCTCTGACTCCCTCAATTTACAAAAGCACTCCCATTCCTACTACCCATACTTACCTCCCTTCCAACACCACACTGGTGGTGTCATTTGCATCC
This sequence comes from Massospora cicadina, assembly GCA_022478985.1. Classification (NCBI taxonomy): domain Eukaryota; kingdom Fungi; phylum Entomophthoromycota; class Entomophthoromycetes; order Entomophthorales; family Entomophthoraceae; genus Massospora; species Massospora cicadina. The sequence continues at coordinate 21,586 of JAKSZP010003478.1, read as the reverse complement.
ATCCCATCCCACCTTCCACCCCAAATTTTGTATGAACAATTGATGGTGGGGCTTTTGGCTTATGGCATATCAACTCAACCTCATCTTCACTGTTCCCTTTGGTGCAGAGTACCTCATTGCCTCTCATGCCACAGCCACCATAATCCTATACTATCTGCCATAGCCCAACAAATCCCCCCATGCTCACATCACAGTGGTGCCAGAGCATTTCTTTTGGGCTCATGTTGATAAGGGTCACCAAATTTTTCCCCTCTGTTTTGGGTTTGACCATTCCAAAAAAGCCTGCCCCATGCCACTTCATCTGGTGCAGCTTCTGAACACTTGTCAGCAGTATCAGAATAGAGTGTTTTGTTGCCCCCTCCCACCCTTACACAAGCCCATGGAGCCAGAGTGGGAAAAAGCCCCCACCAAAACCTCTAGCTATATTCATCTCCCTGAATTCAACCCAGCCAATCAGAGTCAGGATTGGACTACCATTCACATCCAAGCATCCACCCATTCATTTACTACCACCCACCCATTTCAGCCTCCACTATTCTCATGAACCAAAATCCTTAGGACCTATTGGATGAGGTTGATGAATCTGGTAAACCTATCACAGATGAGGAATCTGGTGAAAACCTTGGCCTGGATGATTACGAATGGGCTAATTTTTATAAAATTCTGATTTTGACACAGCCCTCTCACCCAAATGCTTCACCCCTAAACCCAATGCCATCCCCTACCAAAGTGACTACCAGCTTGGCTTAGCAGCATTGGCCTTGCCCCATTGCCTCCACCTCCATAAAGCAGTGGCACAATCATTTGATCAGTTGTATCAGGCGCTGAGCACAGTTGACTTCCCCCTGGTTTCCCTGAAGCAGCACAGGAGGAGATCACCAAGTTGGCTGCTGAAGCCAATAATTCTGGCATGCATGTTGTGAAACTAGTGGCATCCAACCCATCCTATAAAATCACCTGGCAAAGTATAGCCAGTTTGGCTCAACTCCCAGATGACCACCTTCAAGCTGAACATCATGTTGCAGAATTAGTTGAGGCTGTCTTTAGGCTGAACTTGAGGTAAGTAACCAATATTTCAACCACCTCCAACCCCACCATGCAGATGCCCCAACACCCTGGCACTCAACTTTTATCCGCTACTACAACTGTAGTGATTCTATCAATAACAATAAGCCTTTAGGAGGGCTGCCTGACCCTCCCTCCCCCTTGGCCATGGTGGGTTAGTGGTATTCTGAGCCCGGCCGGGTTGGAGGTTTTTTATCTTCTTTTTTGTCACCCCGTTTGTTTTGGACTCTATTGCTTTGATTGGTAATGTCCGTCCCATGGTCAGCGTACCTCGAATAATTTAAAAATTGCATCTCAAGCAGGCCATGTAAACTTATTGGGAACCTATTGTAACCCTCAACCCTTTAATTAGATTAAACCCAACTTTTGACTGGTACAAAGGTACGGTACCCCTTGGACCACCTAGTGCTAAAAAAAGGTACGGTACCCCTCTATTCACAACCTTTTAGGGTACAGTGCTTAAGTTTTGGCGGGATATACGACCCAAACGGTGGTTTATTTTATAACGCAGACGATATCTGATTTAACAACCGGTGTAACCACGTACCTATAACATCTAAGGTTAGATGTTTGGTGAACCAGGTTTAGAGGTTTACTTTTTGCCGTCAAGTACCACTCATCAACGATCTCGATTTTTATATCTACTCGATATAACATAAGATGCCCAGCTTGACAGGATGTCACGCATCCCAGGGTAACTTTGTACCTCCACTATATCCAACCGAAATAGGGTACCTTCCATCTCATCAAGCTTACGTATCCCCCTTTAAACAAAAACTTGGGTCGGAAAGTTTAACTTGGGTTCAACCACCAGTTTCGGGAGGGGGAGATTTTTTTGGTGGAAGGTAACCCTACGTCGATATAAAAGGTAGCGAGGTAAGCGGTATCGATTTTAAACCATCTAGTGTGGAGCTTATCGCTTTATTCTCATGGGACCGTCGTGGGTTGATCGATGAACCGATTCGGAGGGTATAGGTATGAATCGGGGTTAGGGTATAGATAGTTCAAAGCTTTAGATGGAACCTTTATTAGGGGGGTTAAATTTCCCCCCAGCTGGGCTTTCAAATCACCGAGGTTTAAGTGACTTTAAACCCCCTTTAGAGCCAATCTAAAACCCAAAACCTTTTTCATCGGGTTTGCGTTTCGATACGTGATCATCCCTAGACGTATGCGCGGACAACCTGCTACTAGTAAAAGCTACCAGTAAAATTTTCTTGGGGCTAAAACGTGATCCAAACCAAAGTTATTTTATACAGCGCATTTAGTTGTACCCTACCGACGTTAACCCCATACTGTTTAAAGCCCATCACGCACGCGCAGTTAAACTTGGGTGGCGTTTCAAGCTTAAGGTTGAGTTGGTGGCTCAACTGCGACCTTGATTAAATAGCTTTGAGATCCATAAAGTTTGGGATGGTTACCAAACGCATCCCCTTTTTTCACCTATAAAGCTCGGTTTCTAACTCATCCGAGTTTGCCGCTTATCTCATAGGTTGGTGGATATTAAAACCAACCAAGCTCTACAAACTTGTTAACTAAGGTATCGGTATAGAGCTTGTCTATACTTGAACTGAAAACCGGGGGATAAGATTTGTGGGGTCAAACTTGAGCTTGATAGCATTGTAGCTCTAGGATGATCTTTTTAAGATTCGTAGCTCTAGGCTGATGGTTCAGTTAACCGACGTTCAATTCGTAGCTCTAGGCTGATGGTTCAGTTAACCGACGTTCAAACAGTTAAGCATGTTAGGCTAATTGGCAAATTTTAGAGCTCAAACCAAACGCCGGTTTCCAAGTAAAAATTTAATGATAACCTCAAATGGTTTGTACAGTTTTGGAAGCACTGCCGCCATAGGGTGGCGTGAGCCTTATAAATCTAAGGTTGGAATATTACCCAAACTACGATACAAACGATGGCACGCCTAGAAAGTTTGCGACTGGTTTATAACAAAGGTGCCACCTGGAGGTTTGGGATCGGGCTTGTAGGTAAACGATAATGCAAGTCCAAGCGCTTGGGGGAATTAACGGCGGGACGGTAACGAGGTCCCAGGTGCGAACTCCGAGGCGGGGTCAAAGGAGCCGGCCGACGGGCGGGACCCCGCCCTGGAAGCGTAGGGCGGGGCTGCGGCGCCTTTAAGCCTTTTACCGCCACCCGAACCTTTGGCGTGCACCCCCTTGGCGATCTCGGTGGGGGTAGCTCGCAACGCAAAGCTCTTGGCCAAATGGCCGAGGTGCAGCTTTTTGACGTGGAAGATGTCCTTCTCCGATTGGGGGTGGGTGGCATAAGCCCGGACGCTCGACGTCAGAGCCCTGGCGGCCAGCTCCTGAATCTGAGGCAAGCGTTAAGTTTGGAAAGCGAATTGATATACCTCATTTGAGGATGCCACGTAGCTTTCGAACGCGGTTTGCCACCGCGTCGCGGCGGCCTGGTAGTTGGAATCCCCATCGCCAACCAGCGCTTCCAGGGCAAGCTCGACGGTGGTGGGGTGGAGGCGGATCTTGAGGGTGGCGAGCCTCGCGACGTAGCCCTCCTCGGATGGCAGAAGGAATAGGACCGCATCCCCGGCGCGGCCGAGCCGGGCCGTCCGCCCCACCCGGTGGACATAGTCGCGCAGGTCGGTTGGGGGGTCAAACTGGATGATCTGCGCCACCCGCGGTAAGTCTAGGCCACGGGCCGCGACGTCGGTGCAGAATAGCACCCCCGCCTCCAGCGCGCAGAAAGCCTTGTACGTCCCGAGCCGGGCCTTCTGGTCCAGGTTGCCGTGTAGTTTGAGAAGGGGGAGACCGGGGATGACGGTCCCAAGGCCGAAGTAGGCCTCGGCCCCAGGATAGTACCCACCCACCTCGTCCGGCGCAACCCCGCTTTCTTCCAGCCGGGTCTTCAAGAAGAGTCCATGGTAGAACTCCACCGCCTCGCACGTAAGCATAAACACGATTACTTTGGCCCTGGCGCCAATCAACGCGCTGCGGAGGAGTGCGCTAAGCGCCACAAGGCGGAGCTTAGCGGGCGCCACCAGGTACCGCTGCGTCAGTTGCTGGGGAGTGGCAAAGCAGCTAGGCTTGACGTTGAGCTCGGACTCGTCGCTACTGGAATAGGATCCGTCGTCCTCCAGATCCCCGGTAATATGCATCGGGTCGGCGAGGGAATACTCGGCCAAGGTTTTGACGACACTGTTGAGGGTGGCCGATACCATGATGGTTCGGCGCCGTTTGGGGAGTAAACTGGAACGCCAGAACCATTGGCCACTCTGGGGCGCAAAGTGGGCGCCCTCTCGGCTCTTCAGGATTGCGAAGATGGACTTGAGTGTCTCTTGGAAGCCCAGCTCGAGAAACCGATCCCCCTCGTCAAGGACGACCCACTTGAGGCCGTCGACGTTCATACACGTGGTGTTTAAAAGGTGGTCCAAAAGGCGCCCCGGGGTGACGACCAGGATGTTCACCCCTTTGCGGAGCCGCGCCTTCTCGGATGCCCTTTTGTCACCCCCCACGACGAGCCCGGGGACGATCCAATGGGACCTCCGGAGGTCATCCGACATTACGGGGTAGTTGAGCAGCCTTCGGAGGACGTCGTAGATCTGCCGCGCCAGCTCGCGGGTTGGGGCGAGTACCACGGCGAGTATCCCCGAGGCCCGGGAGGGTCGGAACGCGTCGCTCGGGTTCAAAGCCCCCGAAGCTCGGACCAGCCGGTCCACGATCGGCAGCAAAAAGGCCAAGGTTTTCCCGGACCCGGTCTGGGCCTGGATGATCAGATCCCGCTCAACGTGCGTCGCAAAGGAACTGATGACGCGGCTCTGGACGGGGGTTGGTTGAATTATACCCATCTTATCCTTCAGGTGCCTGGCGAGCACTTTGTCTAGGCCCAGAGCCACAAACGACTTGGCATCCGATTGGACCCGGTTGCTGGCGATTTGGGGAGCTATGACTTGACGTGCCTTAGAGTGCTCCTCCCCTACCGATGGGTTTCTGGTGAAAAGGGACGATATGATTGTTTTCCCCGCGCCCTCTGAAACTACGGCCGCCCCGTGCGTAGAATCCTCTGACGAACTATCCTCCGAGCCACCTTGGCCCTCTAGATTAGCGGGGTCGCCGCCTTCCTTATTAACGCTACCTGGCGCAAGGTTCGGTTTACGGTTGGAGGGTGCATTAAACTTCCCCCTCGGTATAAACTTTTGGGGCTCCCCTCTAAAGCCCTTTGGTTTGCTTGAAGCTTCGGGCTCAAGGGGCCGTTTCGATTTGCGCTTGAAGCTAAAGTTTGGGATCCGGGTCGACTGCGGCGCCGCAGACAGCTTGGCCGCGGACCCCGCCACCCCTCCCTTGGAGGGGTGGATGGGGGCAAGGTTCAGCGTGATCGTGTTCTCGGACATGGCCAACTGGGATCTAAACCGAAATTTAAGCCTAAACCGGCGAACCGAGCTTTAAATGTTTGAAAGTAGCCGACTTCGCCCCGTTAAAAGATTAAAAGATGATCTATAAACCTTAAACCGGTCGGTTGGGTACGGGTATAGATAAAATTAAACCGTAGCCCCACCCGCCCCCAGCTTATAAAGATTAACTAGATAAAAAAGGTTTACGTTTAACCGAGCCCACCGGTTTTTAAAATTGGGGGTAAGCGGGAACCCAACCCTTCAACCAAAAAGATCATCCCCCAGCTCTATAATTACTAACCTTCCTGCTACGTTCTAAAGTTAATATGTAAGGGTCAAGTTATCAACCCCCAACCCGAAAACGATGGATTCTGGTACCCGTTCGGTATCTTTTATGAGGAGGTTTTTAAAATTAAAAAGTTTGGTCTATAAATTTGGGTTAATGTGATTATACCGGTGAGAGTTGAAAGCTCGTTAAACCTCCCCTGATAAAAATTTTAAAGCTCGCCATCGCAATATTCTTAATCGTCCATGTTGGCCGATTTGAGGTGCTTTAGCAGGGAGCCGAGCCGTACGTCCTAAAGTTTCAAATAGGGGTACGAATGAACACCCGAACCAAATCCCACATCAAGTGTAAGATGACGTCAATTTTTATGAATTCCTGAGTGGTTTATAATTCGTACCCAGCGTAGATCAAAGTATCAAAAAATGGGAACAAAAATATTTTGTAAAAAACTTGCTTTTTTAAAGAGAGAAAATAATAAAAAGTTAAAACTAAAAAAGTATAAAGTATAAAGTAAAAAAAACAAAAGATCAAATAAAAAAGTTGCACTAGAAAGTAAAAAATAATTTATTTGCCAAATAATCACTTTAAAAAAATTCATGTGCAATTGCAAGAAAAGCAAGGCATGCATATTTACAATCATGCATACAATCTACATTCGTTTATATATATACTAATGGAGTTATCCATGCTTCGCTACAGTATCTATAAAATTTCAGCAATTCAAATCAATTAAAATTTATATTATAGATTAAACTCTCACCCATAACAATATAGCAAATACCATCAAAACATATCGGATATTCACTTGTTATATATAAAACTTTTTGTTTTACTTTAGATTTTAAAAAATCCTTTCTTGGTGCTTGCCTACATCACATAAGGAACCTACATACCAAAGTTCAAGTTTCTAGGATGTTATTTTAATTGAAGATTTTGTGATGAGTCAGTCAGTGGTATTTCTCTTATATATAAGATAGATTTAAATCTCCTTTAATTTCTGCCGGGGCCCAACCTTGCTAAATTTTGAAGCTGAGGAGCTCCCTGACCCCTTTCCCCTCCGCCATGGTCAAAAGTTTGCCTTTGACAGCCAGTTTAGTTGGTTTAAGTTAGGTTTTGGTGTTATTTTGCTCATTTAAGCATTTCAGCCCGTTTATTTTTTATTCTCTTCTCAGTAATGTCTGTCCCCTGATCAGTTTACCTTAAATAAGCAGCTATATAGATTTAAATTAAGCTATGCCAAATCGCACACTCCTCCATGCGTGCAATGTGTTTGATATTGGCAGCATGAATGTAAACAACGGATGCTTTATTTTATCTACTTTAATGTACTTGTGCCACATATTATATATTAATTTTAGCTTTCTGTCCTCCTTCTCCATATAAACCTTACCTATACCAAATCTTGCACTCCACCATGTACACAATATTATTAAAAAGGGGGTACAAAGTTTTCTCTTCACGTATTAACATATAGATATACTCCACACTGTATATTCTAAGTTGTTTATAGTTTACACTTCGACCTAATCTGATAAGATTTTTTTGGGAAAAAAGACCTTCGTTCAAAAATAAGAAAAAAGAACCTCCTTCAAAGAGGCTCTAAAAACTATAAAATAGTTGAGAAATTATGAATCCTTAATAAAATTTTTTTAAGTTGGTATTGCATTTTAAACTGGCTTATAATACCCATTTATAATATATACACTCAGCAATGTGTATTCTAATTTGCTGATAGTTTATACTTGGACCCAATCCAATAAAAAGTTGGAAAAGGGGACCCTTCTTCAAAAATGGTACTAAACAGTACAAAATAATTGAGAAATTATGAATGCTCAATAAAACCCTTTTAAAGTTGGCGTTGTATTTAAACCAGCTTATAATAACCATTTAGATTATCTGTAATCAGCTCTATATCTTGAGTTGCTTATAGTTTACACTTAGAGCCAATCCAATATAAGCTTTAATTTGTATATGTGCACAAAATTCTATAAGTCAAGTTGGAATATGGTGCCAACTTCAAAAAGGTTTTTTTAAGTATTCATAGTTTCTCCTTTATTTTATACTTTTTAGAGCCTTTTTTAAAGGAGGTACTTTTTTTCAAAAAAAAAACATAGGAAATTTTATTTTCCAAAAAAGTTTTAAGGGCAGTTTTTTTACATAAAATTTTTAAACCTAGTTCTTTTTTTCCAAGGAAATTTTATAAAGGCAGTTCTTTTTTCCTAAAAAGCCTTTACCTCAGTTCTTTTTTCCAAATGAATAATTGTATTCTCCTAAGTGGTTCTTTTCCATATACTTATTATAAAAAAATCATTATTTATACATATGTTTTTAAACCTTCCCTATTTCTATATAAGATTAAAAAGCATTTTATATATAATTTATATAGTATCTTATAATAAATATACTTATAATCCATTATAATAACTTTAGTTGATTTTATTTGTCAAATTATGCTAAATTTACTGATCACCACCTACAATAATTCATTCATAAAATTTAGTTGATTTTATTGGTCAATCTATGCTAAATTTACTAATTACCATCTAAATTAATTCATTTCATCATATTTAGTTGATTTTATTGGTCAAATTATGTAAAAATGATAGGCATCTATGTGTTTAAGCTCATCACACTATGGCTTATACCTGCCTGGATTTTGAATATACCCCCCAGCCATAGGACATATAGCAAGTCAAAAGGTGATTTAAAGCTTTTACTTTTGCAAATCTTGAATTAAGTTTATCTGTCAATGAACTAGTCCCACAATTAAATCAATCACCTTCACTTATTTTAATATACATACTAGCAGGTGGGATATTCTCTCTGAACTTGTTCTGATCACTTTTGATTCAAAGAGTGAGCTTATCAAGAGAAATATGTTTTCTACTTCTGTAACTACTGGTCAGATACTGACCAATACTTACAGAAGTAGAAAACATATTTCTCTTGATAAGCTCACTCTTTGAATCAAAAGTGATCAGAACAAGTTCAGAGAGAATATCCCACCTGCTAGTGTGTTACTGTGCCTATAAAGCAGTAACCCATGGTTAACAACCTTAGCACAAGTAGGACTCTCCATACATGAGTGCCAAGCACAAGGAAATGGACAGCCTTATTTTACTCCAACAGCTATTATCAATACTCAATAAAGTGCACTGCAATGGTGAATACATCCACCAGATGACTTTATGCTGACTCTATTCACAGAGATATCAGCAACAGTGCCCACTCACCTCAAAATGAAATGGCACCTAATCCAGCATCTGGCAGCGAAAAATTTTAGTAATTAAACCCTTTCATTGCACACAGGTATGAATAATGACTCCAACAATTTTTACCTCCCACTGCTGATGCATATGGCTGTCAGCAACGGTACCCAATTTTATCAGGGTGAATTGGCAGCCTCCCCAGCATGTAACACTCCTAAATTTTTAAAACATCACCAACAGAGGTACAAACCCTGGTGATGCAGCCTGCAGCCTATCAGGGTTTTGAGGACTCCCCAACATTAGAGTCACCATCTGCTACCCCTAGTAAGTCCACTGGGCTTACCAAAGAGAGTTCTGGGAGGGGGGCACAGCAAAACCAAGTCTGTTGGTTTCAGTGTAATTCCATGGCAGATCTCAGCCTGGAAGCATGACCAATCACACTTTCATGAAAGCGCTCAAAGCTCATCAGTTCCCAGTGAGGTGGTGCACGGTGCACAACCCAATGCCAGGGAACTAGTTGTCAGTACTATGGGGAGCATAGCCCTGCAGAGGGTGCTGAAGCTAAAGTAACTTAGGCAAGGGTGTTCAACATGGTATGTAATGATAAATAGTGAACAAAAACTGAGACTTGGGTTGACCCCAAAGAGGAGTCCATATCCAAGCGGTGATATGGCTGGAGGGCTTGGGTGCCTTGGTCTAGAGGGGACCAGGGCGGCCAAGTGGTGCACCAGATGCAATTGTTAATTTAGTGCAAATATAATGGCTGATGTTGTTGAGGACCTCCCCAAAGAGGGCTGCACACAGGTTCACCCAAGTTAGCATAAAAATGTAAAATAATGGGATTTTTATTAAAAGGAAGACAACCAACGAGGAAGTTTAGTCTCAAAGAATCATAATTAAACAATTATGGGGGAAACATTGATTGGCGGAAGTGGTGCTAAGCCCAGGTGAATCAATAAGCACACGCTTCCATTGGGCAGGGTAATATAGCTAGATCAACCAAACTCAAGTTATCAATTGAAGGCAAGGCCAACCCAAGTTGAAAATTTCAAAAATTGAATGGGTTTTGAAGCCCCGTTATCCTAACAACTGAACCAAACCGTTTTCATTTAAAAGGTGACTTGTCCGTTTTAACGCCACTGCCATAACACATGGCTGGGCACCTTGCACTTCCCCTGAACCAACCTGGGCATATATGGCCTGCACCCAGCATTGTTCTAAGGTGCGCCTTAAGTCATGGAGGTCCTGTATCTTGACTTTTTTGATTCTTGACGCCCAGCCTTGTCACAGCAGTTGGACCCTCATTAAAGTCATGTAAACATGACATGAACTCCAAAGGTGCCAGCCAAAAGGCCCATTGATGTTACTGTTGCATTGGGATCCAATTCTGACACAATCTGCACATAAAAAATCACCTAATTTGTCATGTCAAATCCACAATAGATCTTCAGTTAGGTCAGGGTCACTTCCCAACAAAAAACAACCCGCTTGACCACCTAAATCTTCAGGCTGCATCCCCAACAAATTTCAGTTGGAGGAGTAACTCTCCCCACCCAAACTCATACTGCTCACTCACCCCCTTCATCAGGATGTAATTCTGAGGTGGTAGCAGTAGCATCAGAAGACTGAATCCAATGGATAAGATGACCAGGATAACTCATCAAAAAAGTCAAAAAAAATCTGGAGAGATCAACCACTGCCACCACAGTCAAACCATATTTCAGAGCCCCCATAAAGTATACACTAATGCAAAAGGATATGCTTGGACATTGTGGTGTGTCATCCCATGATATCAAGTAGTGGGGAGGCACTTCAGTTCCCATACTCCATGGTAATCCAGTGGATTACAAAAGCCATTATGCCTGCCATCACTGCCATTTGGGAGATCATAAGTTCTCCTCCAGGGCTGTTAAACGCAAGCTAGATACCCAAATCTTGCTGGATATGGCAGTATTTTTCAAGTTGTTGCAGTTTGTACCAAAGATGCACTAGAGTGGATGAAACTTCCACTTTATCACCAAACTATAGAGGCCACCGTCTGTGAGGATCTGAAGCCCATGGATGCAAGAGCCTGGATGGAAGCTGGCAGCAATCTCCACAATGCGATGGAGTACACCAAAGCTGGAGTACCAGCTAAATTTTCCCAGGCTGTCAGGAGTTTGGGCCTCCTACCAACAGAACTTAGTATATATGTGAAACGCTTTCCAAACATTACAACCGCACTCAAATGGGCTCACCATGTCCTTCCAGTTGAAATAGCGCAAGAATAGTATTGCACCACATTCTTTCCCAAGGAGGCCCTACCATGGATTGTGGCTGGGGCAAGGCTACTGAAGCCTTGCGCTGATCATATACCCGCAATCTGACGGTGAATGATCTGACCTGATGAAGGCAGGTTGGACAAAGGACAAGGCTGTAGAGTGGGGTCCCTTCTGGGATTGGTCACCAGAGGAGGCCATCAACTGGTGCACCAACAGGTTTACCCCATTAGAACTGAAATACTGGTTCTGGGCAGGCGCTAGTATCAATCAGGTTTGAGAGTGGGTAGATCAGGGGGTAACAAAGCCAATTCACAAGACTATCAATGGCCAAACATTCCCCAATTTCAAAATAGAAAGTCTGGCAAGACTTTGACACAAATTCTGAGGCTTCTGACTGGGACTCTGTGGAGTTCACACCTGAATCTGCCCAACTATGGATGGAACATGAGTTTTTCCACAAGCAGCAGTGGCGATGAAGAGATACATGACTCCTGACCTCAGGCGCAAGTGGCTTATAGTGGGCATTTGTATTAAACCCCTTTGTGACTGGAAACAGTCATTACCAGAGCTATCTGTTGCCGCCCCATATGCTGCTAAAGGCTTTGCTCCCAAAGAGGCTTTCCAGTGGAGTGAAGAATATGTGCCTGCTGCCATGGCAAAAATATTCACCAATGGGGGCTAGAACAGCATCATGGTGAGGGACTGGTGCCAGTGTAACTCAATCACGATGGAGGCCCTTCAACAGTACCTGCATCTGATGTGTGAGTCTGAAGCCGCCCTCCACTGGTACCATCTGGTGTTCTCATTGGCTGACGCCCTCAGCTGGCAAAGCTTGGAGATCAGAGCGGTGATGGCCAGAAATATAAATTGACATGGCATTAACATATGCCAGGTCAAAGCTTTTTTATACTGGTGGTTTAGCCTTGATGAATTGCTCAGTTGGATTATGAAGGGTAAACCCCCAGCTGATGCACCAAAACCCACCCAAAAATTCAAGTTATACATCTTCGCAGCAGCCCAAACTAATGAGAACTCATGGAATGGGGCCAAAAGCCACATTCAATTACATCTGCCACTGATCAACGGAGGCTTTACAGTTAGTCACCTAATTCATACCTCAAAGATGCCATACAAATCCACTTGCAGCTGGTGGAGGAGGAGTGGTTTGACTTAATAATGTCAATCTACCATAAGCTTAATGGCATCTTAACAGGAGGGGACTTTGACCACCACTGGGTGCCTGAATGTGGGTACATTAACATTGCAATCCCAGGTGAGCTTGACTGGAAGAAACCCCTGAGGTCAGAATCAAATACAAAGAAATATACCTGTGAATGGAACCAACCAATTACATGAACCAAACCACCCAATGGATTAAATTCTCAAAATCTGCTAATGGATCAGGAAAGAGAAGGGGTACATGAGATGATTAAGACAGGCCTCTCATACTATGAGGAAGTTATGGAATTTAGGCAGGCCATCAGCAATTAAATCGCTAAATTCCTTTGCCCTCAAACTGTGGAGGCGCTCTATGAACTGGCTCCATATTGAAGTTGAATAAATTTTCCCTCCCCAAGTTCATCCGCCTGCCCAGTCTCAGCTAAGTAATTTATATGGAACAGAAAATCCAAACAGGTGTGCCAGTTCTGCTATCAGACTGGCCACATGATGGCCCAATGTCACTACAAGAAGGGAAACCCCCCTGCAAATTTGTTTATGATCCTGTCAGTGGCATTCCCAAAGTTAGGAAAAAAACCTTCTTACATCCCAAAGCCAAGGAATGGCTCCTGCAGAACCTAAAGGAGGTTGCAAGCTGAAGCATCAGCAACAGGAGCTGGACTTTGCCCATAAGGAAACATGGGTGAGGGATGCAGCCAAGCAACCTGAAGAGGATGACAAACCCTTTATGAACCCCAACCCCAATGCGTACAAAATGGACAAGGGATGGGCCCTGACCCAGTTGCACCCCGCCCATCACAAGCTGAGTGGAAGATTCAAGAGGAGGCACGCTGACAAAAAGCCAGCCCCAAAAAGTTATTAAATTAGGGCCAACCGCTGCTTGGATCCCACAAATTTGTCAAATAAGCCTGATAAGCAAAAAATGGGCAAGAAGTCAGCATGCAAACCATTATTGAAAAATCCTAGTGCCAACAATCAATCACCATCCTGGGAAGCCAAACAAACAGAGTTAGCCACATGCTCCCCCAAAAATGTCCCCGTTCTGCTGAGAAACCCAAAAACAGGTCTGGTAAGCATTTGGCAAGTGTTGCCGCCACTATTGTTCAAGCTGGAGTGTCAAAACGACCCCTAAGTTGGTGCTCAAACTGTCGCCATTATCAATTGACCAAGAGATGTGGATAGCTATGATGTTTTTAATGCACAAAATGACTGGCAATAAAAAGCCAAGACCATTAACTACCCTCACAAAGCACCAACTGCCCTGCACTCATTCTCAGTAACCACAGCTGCCAAAGTAACAACCTCAGTCGCAATTACATACATAACCCACACAACCCAACAATCCTCATACCTGTGGGTTGGGTAAACAGAAATGATTAAAGTGAATATGAATGCTCAGGGGATGGCGAGCATACATACAAGGAGGAAGTAAACTAAACAATTTAAATCAAATAATACAATCAATATAATTTTAATTTTGGAGATGCAAGAAGGCAGCCAAAAAAATGGCGCAAAACTCAAACTGCAATTCAATGAGCCACCTGTGGTCCCTTCAGATTGAGTGTCAAGCCCTTTGTAAGGATCATGTGGCCATCGTTGCACTGAACAAAAAATTGACCTGATATTCATGGAGGAGACATACACTGGACGGATCTTAATGGCTATAGCCACTGATAGGGGAAACTGGAAAGAGTCTCTGAGTAGTAGCATTGTATGCATCGCCAAAGCCCACAAAACTGAACTTTTTGAAATTCTTATCAGAGGTGCTAAATGAAAAAACTACAGTCATAGCAGAAGAACTGAACTGTTGGATGAATGTGAATCAGGATAAATTCTTAACAAGTGAGCGCCCAAACTGTAAGGCTGAAGATATGCCAGAGTACTTGGTCAAGTTGAAGATATGCCTTATGATTGAGAAAGAGGACGATGACCCTGATAACCTCATAAGGTGGTCATTCGAATCTAGCAGAGCACCATAGACAGGTATGCACCTGGACTACGTTCTCATGTCATCTGACCTCAAGCAACTGACATCTAATAGCAAAGTCAGCATAAACTTCAAGATAGACCATATGATTGTCCTTGTGGAAATTGACCATGATGAACCCCCAAAGAACTGGGAGTGGCATACCGCACCAGCCACGCTGAGGGATGGGAAGTGGTGCCAAACAATCGAAACTGGCCTTGATCAACTGGTTGCTTACTTGGATCATCAACCAGGAATTGATCACCTGGAATGATGGGTCTAGATCAAGTAGAAAATCAAGCGGGATAGCATGAAGTTTAAATAAAGCAAAAGCCTACAAACAAACTGCAGCAGCGAAGCACCTGAAGGATGCCCTGGATAACCTGAAGCTTTTCTGGCAGGACAGCAAAGAATGGTGGAGTGAGTACCAAATGACATACAAATGCCTTTAGGCTTTAAAGTGCAAGCAGGTCGCAGAGTGTTATTTGAATGCTACTATTGGTATCAAAGCCTCGAAGGGACAATGACCAAAGATGTCCTTGTTTCCCTCAAAGAAATCCGATCCAAAGCCAAGATCTGAAAGGTGGAATCCCAGTTGCACGAAGTGTCATCCAATCCTGAAAGATCAAGAGTGAGATCAAAGGTTTCAATGGCAAATTATTTCAGTACTGCAAGATAAACGATGCAGCAACTGCATCCCTAATTGACCTGGCCAATATGGCATTTGGGGCCTGCTTAACAGATAATGTCCAAAAGTTAACTGCAGAAATTACAATTGAGAAAGTTAATCAAGCATATAAAGAGCTGCCAAAGAAGAAATACTTGGCCCTGATAATATGTGCATGGAAATTTACAGTGCTTTTCCATTACTGCATTATTCAGGAGCTCACCATCCTTTTCAAGTCCTGTCTATGAACCAGACGCCAGATTCCTGGGGGCCAAGAGACCCAGATTGTACTTCTATACAAGAAAGAGCTCCATTGGCAACTTTGGAACTGGCACCAAATCTCCTTGTTCAACGCCAACTACATACTTTTAATACACATATTATAAAATAGGCTTATGGCAACCACACCGCATAACCTCCATCAGCCCAGCATGGGTTCATCAGGGGACGCACCATCTGGGACAGTATCTGGACCATCCAGAACGTGTTACAGGACACATAAGGATCCAAAAAACTATCTTCTGTTTCTTGACATGGATAAGGCCTACAATCAGATAGCTTGGCCCTTCTTGCATGCAGCGTTGAAGATGGTGGGTACCCTGACGCTTTCCACTCATGGATCTCAACGCTGTATTCAGGTCTGACAACAAAGGTGATTGTTGCCAATGGCCTTACCTATGATATCCCAATTGGCCAAGGCCTCTGCCAAGGTAATCCCAAGTCACCAATCTTATTCAACTTTGCAGCCAACATCCTCTTGGCAGCAGTGGATGTGAAACTCTGGGGCCTCGTCCACTCCAAAAAGTGGTCACTGAAAATGCAAGCCTTTGCTAATGACACCATAGTAAGGATCAGCTCTCTGACTGACATTCAAGGCACTGAAGAGCTCCTGAGCCTATACCAATCAGTGTCAAACGTGAATTTTAATCTGGACAAACTTCCATAATGAGGATCAGTGTAACCAATTTCAGCCCACCATCTGATCTAGCGCTAATCCAGAACACCCAGACAATATGCTACCTCAGAATTTTATTCAACAATAAGGGTCTGGCGGTACATGAACTAAACAGGAGGTACTGTCAAGTCTTTCAGCCCATATGGACTGCTGGAAACATGCATGCCTCAATCTTAAGGAAAAAGTTCTGGCTGTTAACGTCTACATCTTCTTAAAACTCTGGTAGGTCTCCCACGTGCTTCCAATGAGCCTGAACCTGTAGAAGAAAATCAAGACTCTGCTTTGCACCTTCCTCTGGGTCAAAGTGAAATAAGCACCAATCACCCTTGATACCCTGTTCAAACCAAAGTGCTAAGGGATAATGGGCCTGCTTGATTTTAAGTCCCACGCCTAGAGGCTATTGGCCAAGTCCTTCTATAATTGGTGCAAACACATGTGCTGCCCAACCCTAGAGTGGAACGTTAACTGGGCAAGAGCCCAGAGAATTCAAGAGTTGTTCTCCTAACACTTCTTACATGCGTGGATGGCGACCCACCCAAGACTACCCGCTCAAAATACCAGCTCTTACTACTGGCGGTTGTGCAATTAGGCTGTGAGGCTAGAAAGTTTGGCATTCTAAGCTTCAGCGCGTTATGCTGACCAGATTCATAGGGATGTCAATACTCATAATTCTTCCATGAATTCTGCAACTAGCTGGGAGAAATGTAATTAAATTGGCCATGAATTCACAAGTAAAGCCATCAAAATCATCTTCAGATCTCCCCAGTTAAATATGGGAAACCGATCCCAAAAATTGGGTGCAATTAACCCACTCAACCCTAAATCCTAAACAGCTGGGTGTCCAAAGGCCACAATACAAAATACACCCTAAGGAGTTAATTTAAGGCCTTAATTCCCATCTGGTTATATTTAAGGAAAGGTCAGTCACCTGGCAGATCATTCACTGAGAGTTCAAATCCAGTAAGCATAGCAGAATGGACTACCTGCATAAGGACTGTCCCATCTGTGCCAAACCAGAAGCAGATATTGGCCACCACTATTATGAGTGTACCGTTTTCCACAAGTACTGGTCTACAATGATGTACCTCCTTTTGGGTGTTGTTCTATTGGAGGAGATGCACTCATTACAAGACCTGTTTTTTGCATTGACCCTGCAAACATCCCCAACCCAGCTGCATGCTTTCCTCTACCATTATTAGTTATGGGTAGTACACTCAGTCCTCATTGCCAAAAGTTTTGGCAATGAGCGCCCCATTACAGGAGTTTGGTGTTGAAGACAATATGAAAACTATCTGATCAGCTCCAGAGGATCACAAATTTTGTGCCTTATCCCTGGGTGTTATAAAGCTGCACGCCTGGCTTTCACCACCAAATTGCTCATCATACGTGATGAAGCAACAAATTGAGTAAGAGTCCAATGGCCTGTAAACTTGTCAGTACTAGAACAAAGGCTAGCAATGGTGATCGCTGACCAGCAATGGGTGATGATATTAGCTGGCTAGCAGTCCCACTCATTGTCCTTTTAATCTCAGCCTAATCTTTTATATTCCACCCTACCCTCTTACTTTCTTTTATTTTTTTTCTAAATAAAGTATGGAGCTTAGATAAATCCTTACAAAAGTAAAATGGATCTTAGTTAGAAAATCCTCTTTTTAAAAAGAAGTTCATTTAAATTGGTCCATTAGTTTAAGAGTTATGCATGAACAAACATTAAAAAAACAAACAATATATAAAGGTCAAATTGAGAACCTTCTCCTTTTTCAAATTTAGTTAGAAAGTATGAAATAATCAAGAGATTGCAAATAACTAATAAAACCCTCTTTGAAGTCAGCGCCTTATTTTAAACTGACTTATAATATGCATTTTTAATTTTTCTATACAGCACTATATATTCTAAGTTGCTTGTAATTTACTCTTGGACCCATTAAAATACAAGCTCTAATTTGTAAATGTGAGCAAACTTTTGTAAGTCATGTTGGAAGGTGGCGACAACTAAAAAGGGTTTATTAACTATTTATAATCTTTTGATTATTCCATACTTTTTAGCGCCTTTTTTGATGTGGTTCTTTTTTCTCAATTTTTTTTGAAGGCCATTCTTTTTTTTTCCCAAAAAAATTTTAGTGGGCTTTTAAAAGTTGCTTCTATTTTACCATTTTTTTAGAAAATCACTATCTCTATATACCTTTTTGACACCTCACTATTTTTTATATAAAAATAAAAATTTATTGTATATCTACAGTAGGACCTCCATATATCAAATTTAAAGGTTCCTAAGAAAAAACTTGATATATAGAAATTTTGATATACAGAAACCTGTTTCTTCTTATTATTTGTAGGTTTGGAAAAGCACTGGATTTTGGTAAAAAATCATGTATAGACTTCCAAGCTATTAAAACAACATTTTTTAACAAATAAATAAAAGCCATAAGCATTGTTGTAGATTAAGGGAGTGAAAAACATGCACAGTGTCACATGATCAACTGACTAATGCTAACTGGTCTATTTATTTTTAGTCAATGTGGAATCACAGATAAATTTTTCACTCATTTCTGAAGTTAGAAAGTTTGATATATAGAAATTTTTTGATATATGGAAAATATTTTTTCTACTGAAAATTTATATGACTTAAAATTTAATAAATGGAGATTTTTTAATAAATAAGTTTGATATAAGAGGTCTTAATGTATATATTACATTTATTATTTTATAAAAAATATACCAAAAATAGCTAAACTTATAACTGTATATGAACATTAGAAACATCTTATTCTGTTTATTTAGTTAATTCATAAAAAAGTAATAAAGAGCTATATAGAATGTATCATTATATTAAGTATGACAATAATCTTTACAATATTTCACCTGGACAGTTTGTTATTTCTAAGTTAATTTGATAGCTTCAATAATTTTGAGTAAGAAGATGGTAAATTGATTAATTCATTACCATCATTGGTTTTGGTAAGTAATTGGTGGTTATTTGGTTAATTCAATAGGTTCACTGGTTTCTGTATACAGTTGGTTGGTTGATGAGATGGGTATAAATAGTTTTGGTTGAGTGGTTGTGGTTTTTAGTTGATTTGACAGATTTGATGGGTTTACTATGAATTTTAGTGTTTAAATAGTTTGAAAAATAGTTTTAATCACTGTAAACCTATCAATGTCCATCTACTAAACTACTAAACTTGCAATCAACTACCATTAACTCTATAAATTTAAATATAATTTTTTTGAAAAAAAGAACCTTTCTCAAAAAAAGCACTAAAAAGTATGAAAGAATTAAGAAATTATGAATAATCAATAAAAAAATTTTTGAAGGTGGTGCCATGTTTTAAATTGCCTTATAATACCCATTTATAATATACATACTCAGCACTGTATATTCTAAGTTGCTTAAGTTTACACTTGAACCTAACCCAATGTAAGCTCTAATATGTATTTGTGAGCAAAATTCTATAAATCAGGTTGAAATATGTCACTGACTTCAAAAAGGGTTTCTTGAGTAGCATAATTTATTTGTTATCTCATACCTTTTTAGTGCCTTTTTTAAGGATGGTTTTTTTTCTAAGGGTTTTTTTGAAGGAAGCTCTTTTTTCCAAAATTTCTTTTAAACCCAGTTCTTTTTTCCATTTTTTTGTATTTTTAAAAGTGGTTCTTTTACCCAATTTTAGTTTAAAAATTGCTATCTCTATATATCATTTATGAAATCTAACCTACTCTATATAAAAATAAAAATCGTTTTTATATGTATTTTATATATAAGGTTCTTTCCACTTGACATCACTCTCAAGCAACTTTTGATAGAAGAAACCGTTAATTTTCCAACGCCACCTCTATTGCATCAGTTTTCCATCTATGTCCTTGGATCCACCACCTGCTAGCGTTTATCACCCAGAAGGCAAACACGTGTGGACAGGCTCATCCAGTCTGCCAAATACTTCTGGCTGATTTGTCCCTCCAAGGGACTTAACACTGCACCTCACATGAGTCCACCCAACCCACCCCCACTCCCTAGACCTACCTCAATCAAATATCCACTTTTGCCTCTGCATCATGTATGGAAATCTCTTCCTGTATGCTGACAAAGCGATTATTGAGCTAGCAACGGCCACCTTCACACCAGCAGGTTTTGGTGACTTCTTCCCTTATAAGAGCTATTTGGTATTGGGTTCCCCATGGAAGAGGACTCTGACGCTGAATCAGCAACGCCCTTAATTTACAAAAACACACTCATTACCAACACCCAAACTTGTCTCCCCAATGATACCACACTCATGGTGACCTTCACAAACCTTCCCTCACACCTTCCCCATCATATACTATATGAGGAGTTGATGTCAGGGCTGTCCACTTATGGCACAAACCACATTCTCCATTCCTTGTCCCAAGTGGTGCTGAGCGCCTAGCAGCACCTTGGGCAATGGCCACCATTACCCCCTATCAGCTAAACATAGCCCAGCATATCCACCATGTGCCTATATCTCATTTGCACCTGACCATTTCTTTTGGGCTTGCACCAACAACGTTGCATAATTTGTTCCCTCTGACATGAGTTGGACCATATGAAGAAAGTATGCTGTTACAATTTGAACCATGTGAACACTGCCAACTCCGCTCATGAGGCCACACCAACAGAGTTTAAATAAGGATTTTGGCTTCCCCCACCCTCACAGGCCATGCGCTCATTGAATCAGATGCAAAAACTACCAACCCAATACCAAGCTGGCCAATTTACACCCATGTCAACCAATCAGGTGCAGGTTTGGATCCAAATTCAATCCAAACAATTTTCCACCCCAAAAACTTACCAACCCAAGCCACTTATCACAAAATCAATCCTACTTGTGGGATCCACCAATGGATGCCACAAATAATTTCTTAAAGTGATAAATTTTAATTTTTAATAAAAGTAATAAATAGTGCTTTGTTAGTTTTTTAAGTTTTTATTGTTTTTAGCAAGCAAACCCCAAGAATTTCCTTTCCTCAATACTAGTATTTCCTATTTAAACTAGTATGAATTTTAAGACCATGGGTATTCAAGGCAAAAGCATGTAAAGCTGATTCATCCAAATTAGGGAATATAGGTTTTCAGCCTATCAGACCAAAGATAAAATTTTTTTGAGGAAAAACTGACCCATGTGGTAATGATTTGATGTATTGTATCCAATCACCAGCGAGTAAAATCTTCTCACCTTGGCAGTAGTCAGACTCATGTGGTAATGATTGGTTAATGTTTAACCTATCATCGTCAAGTAAAATCTTTGCACCTCAGAGGCGGTCAGATTTGTGTGGTAATGATTTGTTAATTTTTACCCTATTATCATCAAGTAAAATCTTTGCACCTCGGAGGTAGTCAGATTCATGTGTTAACAAACACCTCAAATTTGGCTGAGAAATCAGAGAATTCCTATTATCAGTTCTTACCTTATTACGCTAATTTTGGTTATAATCCTTATTTTTCCAATAGTTGGGATTCCACCGAGAATCCACCAAGGTCTTTTCGCCATTGGTACTCATATCATTGATAACCACAATATTATTTGAAGATTGGGCAGGAGATGGGCCAATCATGGCAGCAGATTTGGGAGCACTCATACCTCCAACATTCTTTCTCCTAAGTCAAGAAGGTGAATGTCTGACAAC
>JAKSZP010003477.1:0-26456 GCA_022478985.1 Massospora cicadina | reverse complement strand
TGAGATTTCTTTGTCGCTGGTTTCCATCTCTTTTTCACTTTCTCGTCTGCTCAGTTCTGCCAGGAATTGGTCACTGGAATCCATTTTGTAGAATGTAACCAGTTTTTAGCGATCATCAGTTGTCAAAATATGAGTATCGCTCACTTGAAAACTGTTATCTTGCACATCTATTTGGGCCAAACTTCCAGTGATTGATCCTTGATAATGCCTGTAGTTTATGTTATTTGGACCGTTCAAAAACTCACTAGGCCTACTAAATCCTCCTTGACTCTTCTGGCTGATTTTGAGCATAATTTTTCCTTCATATCCAGGAACTTCTTCCAAGGCAAGATTTGATACAAACTGGGAATTTGACACTTACAGCTTGTTGACACTTCTCCAAAGTTAGGATTAGGATAAGACTATGGAAGGGATAAAATAAATATATCTTTTATTAGATGATATTTATTAGATAATAAGTTATTAGGCCAAGTGCCGGTATTCATAACTCTAGGGCATCTACTGGCCACATTCCACACAAAGTTTAATAGATAGTTTACCACCTCAGTTCAGCTCTTGAACTGATATTACTGAAACCTTTTCTGTGGTTTATTGGCGGCAAAATACTCATAAAATCTGGAGGATTTCAGGTACAAACATGCAATAAAAGCATGCAAAATTGTCCTAGGATCCTCTGGATTTCAGTTTTGTCATACTGTTGACAAAATACACCTTCTGTGAAATTTTGGCATCAATTGAAGTAAATGACGCACCCCTAATTGGGACATCAGCAGGCCTCTCCCTTGATAGCACTAGGTAACCCCTTTTGGGCAGTCCGTGCAAGTGCTATCATGCTGATTATGCAGATTGACATACGAATTTTGCCCTAAGGCGGAAAATTGATAACATTTTTTTGTTTGTATGGAGTCCATGAGATTTTCAGATGTTAACTTCGGGTTGGTCCCAAACTATTTTGTATACAAGTAAATGAATTGTATTCCTGATAATTGGGACCAATTGCTGAGATTTGATGCATATGAAATCAGCCATAATATGTGAGCGTGTTTGAGCTGAGTACTTGAATAAAAACTTGATTGAATTGTCATTGAGATATTAAGCCCAGATTTTATGATTGTAATAGGCTTTGAGGTGAGAATATAGAAGTTAGCCTAAGTGTTGAAAGGGTAATCATCCCAATCCAATGGTTGTCAAATGTTTTTTATTCAAGTCAATTACCAGAATCTGACACCAAGTTGAACAAACTAATGGTAATCTACACGGTCTTAACTACACCGTACCACCCTAATCTAATGGGATAATTGAACGGGTTAACAGAACATAGGTAAACATTCTCTGTAAGCTTGTAAAGGATTGCCCCTCTGAGTGTAGTACCCTCCTATTCACTGCCATCTTAGCTTATATATCAGTCACCACTTTTCAACTGGCAAGAAACAATTCCAATTGCTTTATGGTAGACATAAAGATTTTACAGCTTTGCTTTACTCCTGCATGGAGGATACTGGAGGAGTAGAACCTCAGCAGTATCAGAACATTTTAGCAGACACGCTGCTAAAACTTCAAACTTTAGCTTAATCTACCAGTTTATCTAAGAAGATTTAAGATCAGGCGGCTGACCAAAGTAGATGTAGCAGACTCCTACAGTTTACTGTAGGAGATCATGTCTTGTTCCATGACCAACATGGATTTGGAAGGAAGAACAAGCTCATTAACATATGGACCAGACCATTTGAGATAATTGAGAAGACTGGTATTGAAGCCTAAACCATTAAACCTATGGGTGGTCAGATTATCAACTGAGTACACGTGAAGTTTCTTTGGGCATATAAGCAATAGGAGTTTATTGTCCAGTCAAGGGGATTAATGTCAATAAATTGGCATGACTGGACAATAAGCCATATATTTGGTGGATTGTATCTTATTAATCGAGGTGAGCCTCAAGATTTGGGTAGAAGATTAAGTTGATTGGAAGTAAATCCATCAAAGTGATAGTAGTTCAGCGGGTAGAGGAAATTCCTCCAAAGCCTCAAAGATGGAATTAAAACCCCTAAAATTGTAGTTAATAGAGAGTTATTAAGCTGACAGATTATAATTTGACCAAGAAGAAAAATACTAAGAACTTAACAAGAGAATGGAAAGAGGGAGGACTTTTGGTATAGAAGAAAGAAGGAAAAGGGTTAGCGGAAGTGGTCTGTTATTTTATATATTAAATAAACTGGTATCCGTTGGTATGATAGCTCCTTATTTATTACTTTATTGTCTATTACCAAGAATTTTATCAATCATCATATCATCCATCCGTTGCTAAGTGATTTTAAACTTGTGCAACCAGCCTAGCGGATTTTATTAATACTAACAAAAGTTAACATCCTCATTTATACTATTTTAAATTTCATAAACTATCAAGGAGTACCGCTCATTTTCTAAGTAAACATCATTTCACTCAATACCTATTGTAAATGGAAGTTCTTTGGGATCTCTAAACCTTTATTTAGCTTAAGTTCCATAATAAAAAAGTTAAAATCAACCATTTACATGGTTATAATGCCTGATTGCCTTAGAAACAAACAATTCTACCAAGAAGATCTCTGGGTGCTACTAAGGCTAAAAATTTTGTAGCCTATAAAGGACCAGTTATCAACAAATAATACCCAGATATCTTGAACCCTCAACACCTGTTCTTTTCTAAAAACGCTTAAAAACGAACTAATTCCTCTCTAAGATTTTCTCTACCTGTATTGTATATGAGTTCTTCACTTCACAATCATGGTCAAAAAATCGAGCCAAGGTTGACCCATTATAAAGGATTAGTAAAACAATCTGAATCTTTTTACAATCAGCTTGGAAGGGTAAACAAGTTCAGTCTTCCTATACTGGGGTGTTTTAAGGTTAAACAACTGTCTATTATACCCAGATTGCCATCCAACGTGACAATTTAATTAAACAGCTAAAGAGTATAACCAGTGTCAGTATTCACACTAGTATTGGTGAAGACTTAACTTTAAGGGTTACAGTTTAAAGAATGCTTTAATCTATGTTTACTTATTTATTATTGATACCAACATCAGTTTATACTTACTACTTAATGTCAATTGACATAAAAAACCAAAGTTTAGAAGATAAAATTACCCAAAAAGGTCTTATTGGGTCTAAAGCCCATAATCTATATAGTACTATTTTATTTTAAGCACTAAGCGATTTAACATAATCACGCGTAGTTTATGACCTACAAATTTTGGATAAATCGCCCTGTTAGTGCTCCACTGGACGGTGAGATAGGGAAGAATGCCTGAACCAACTTAAAATATCTTGATACTATGGCTGAGGTTGTATTTACCGTTTAGCTACTCTATTCACTTTATTAACCACCTTATGCCACATATTGTGTCTTTTTACCTATTTTTTTACTAATAAAATATAATGGAAACTACTTAATTGTGTTACCATTATCTGATCTCAGTCTAGCTTCCAACATTAAATCCTGCTCTGCGCTAACTCTGAACCTGGACTGTGCCATTATTTCCCACATTCCTGAATCTCCTTCCACCCTCACACGTGGTATCTGCCAATCACTCTTCATAATCCTAATTTTACCTTAGTAATTTAAATAGTACCAAGTTTTTTTATATTAAAATACTATTTATAGCTCATATTTAAGTTTTTGTTTAAAGTTTAATTTTCTAGGATGGAAATAGCTCCAGCCCATCAAATACTGTTAGGAACATCCAAAGCTCTAAAGAAAATAATATAATCTAAGTTGTCCAATATAGGCACCTCTGAGTAGCCAACCAAGTATCCCAAGTCTGTTGCCAATAGCAGAGAATCCAAGAGCCAGTAAGCTCACCAGTGCTGGAACCATCGCTAGTGCAGGAAACAACTGATCATAATTTGTCATCAATTATTCTGATTAGCAGCTTCTATTCCTATTTTTTGGATTGGATGAAGCTTCTGCTTCCTCTAATTCCCTCTTAATATCGTTTCTGCTCTTTAAAATTTAAACATATATATATAAAGTCTATAAATTAAGAGCTTGACCAAAAACAATTGAGCGGTCTGCCAGTGGTTGTATTATGTCATAGAATAAAGTGACACATTTTGTACAGCCATATACCACAACTTTCAGAATTTCTGCTTAAAAACTTTCTGGTGCTTAAGAGTCTAGAAAACCTTATAATATAGAACTAATTGTGGTATACTCATTACGTCACAACTGGTGTATTTGGAGGCAAAGAGATTGTGAAACCTGCCTAGTTGGCACAAGGGAAGAATGACTTTAGTCTAATCTATAAGTATATAAATTAAAAAGTATTTCACTAAAGTATAATTTTGTACTATTCATAGTACTGCATGAATCATGATTAAAAGAGAGATAAGATTTAATTATGAGTAGTTAGAAAATTTTGGAAATATAGTTACATAGAGGGAAGATCAAAATATAATGTGATAATAGTGGTATTACAAGTAATAGGCAAGCTTGCGTAAGATCAGTCAGTGATTCAATAGGAGGGCAATTTCATATTCAATTTGTTATTCAATTTATTTGCTTATCAATTTGATGTAAGTAATGGGAATTAGTTGATAATTAGTATTCAAAAATTAAAAGAACTTTGGACCTTATATGATTAGGTCTACTGGCGCACTGCATTTTAATAATATATTATGAGATACTATAGGAGTTTGGCATAATAGATATAAAAAACACCTAAGGTTAAGGCTTAACCCATATTAAAAAATACAACTGAGACTACTTCAATCCTTGCCTTGGGGTAACAATTACTTTAGTTATAGAAGTTGTCAGCATATAGAGAAAAAAAATAGTTGAGGCATTTATGGCGGAAAACCACCTTGACCCAATTAAAGAGAATTTAACCTTGTTCTTAATTTTCTTATGCGCAACTCCTCAATAAGTTTTGGTTTGATCAGGTTCTGGGGGATTTTCAGCTTGACTATATAGATTAAAAGCCAGTAATCATTGAAGGTGATTTATTCTAAAACTGAGGGAAAAAGAGAGGTGTTCGTTGTATCAAAGTCAATCTCGTAGTTGGTAAGGTAGTATGGTTCCTGATTGGTAACCTTCAATCCAAAAGTTGATTTCACCATATGCATTGAACCCATAAAATGGCCCAATACTTCGCATGAGAATACCATGATTGATAATGAAAGTGGCCAAGAGAGTGTGATATTCATGTCTTATTTATCTTGTGGCCTCCTGAATGATACCAGAAATGCAGAACTCAACGCCCATCTATAAAGCTCTATCTGCTTCTATAGAAATGTTGTGAGAAAATCAGCTGTGGTTGTCATGTGAACATGACATAATAGTGGGGATCAACCCCAAAGACAAGGCTGGGCGCCTGGAGGCCCAGAAGGTGAAGTTGCAGGCCCTTCCTGACCTGAAGAACACCCTGGACCAACGCTGGGTCTGGGCAAAATATTCCCAGGTTGGGACCAGTGGTGCGCCAAACGCCCAGCCCCTGACAGCAGCTCAAGAGTTAAAATAAACTATCTACCATATAAAGGTGAATGGTTCAGTCCGCTTAAATTTTAAAACAAGGGTTTGAAACCTGTTCCGCCTATGAAATAACGCTCTTGGGTCAAATCCAACTTCAGTCAATAACTTGAGTGAAGTCAATTTCAGCCTATTTTACTAACTTGGATGGCAGTATCGCCCTATTGGCGAGCTGCTGCTTGGGCCCACTGCGGCATAACCCCAATTTCCCCATACAAGCTTAAATACATTTTCCCTGACCAACATTCCTTGTTGGTCAACTTCCCAAATAAACCTATCCCCCATTTTAAGTCATTTATTATTTTATGATATTCTGAACGCTCCTGTGCGCAAGCCTCTTTGAGGAGGTCTCACGTTCCATTACACTTGCCATTGCAAGTACCATTAAGCTCTCCCCTCATGCACCATTTGTCTGCCCAGGATCCCTCCAACCTGGGCCACCTAACCTCATCCAATATGTGCACCGCGTCGCCCTTCTATGGGGTTTTATTATAAAATTTGCAATATTATGCCTCAGCGGTTATTGCTCTAGCACCCTCTTCTTGGCTCTAATCCCTCTGGCATTAACTACTAGTTCCCTAGCATTGGGCCTGTGCACTGAGCACCGCCACGCTGGGAACTGGAGAGTTATAGATGCTCTCCTTACATTAGTTGACCAACCACATTTTCTTATGTGCATGAACTTTCCGCATGAAAAAATTTTCTGAAGTGGAAACAGTGGCCATTGGCTGTGGGCTCTGGCTGTCATTAGCCGCACCGCTGTTTCCTCATTTTCCCAAAGGTTGGAGCAACTCAGCGTTATATTGGTTGCCTCCAACTGGAAGTATCCACCCTTCATGTTTGTACCCGGTGGAGTCAGACACTTCGATGTCTGAAAGTTGTAATTCCCTGACTTACCACCAAAATTACTAATTTTATTCTGAGAAACGAATTTTCCATCACCAGCGCATTCAGACAATGCCAGAGGAATCAGCGCAGATGGGCCTGGGGGTGTTGGCCTTGGATAACGTTAGGCACTCTGTCACAGTTTCAAGGATAGGGTCAGAAACATCTAAAAACGCGTTTTATAATGAAACCCTGGCCTCTATCTCTGAATCTTTTATTTGTTCATATGGCTTGGATGAGGACCCTATTGCTGTGTATCAAATTACCCCTGAGAGCCCACGGTTGACCTCTACCATGATCCAGCGCACTCAGGAGGTGGAGAAGGAACTTTGTTTCAGATATAATCAAGTATATGCACCTGCAGAAGGCATGATGGGGTATGTGGCCTCAGTATTGAGAGTGGCCAAATATTCCACCCCCTTTTTTGATTCCCAAACCAATTCTGTGTGCAGGCTTGATCTAGATGATGAGAACTTTGGTGAAGTGTTGTCATTATCTTCAATAAATAAAGACCATTCAGGGTATTTTCTATCGACTGCCACCCTCTCCTCGCCTTTAAGGAAACTCACCACTACTATTTTGGTGGATACTGGCGCTACTGGAAACTATATGGACCAGTACTTAGCCAACTACCTTGGGCTGAGTTACTTTCTAAGTGATGTAGTTAGAGGAGGGGCGTCACAGGGTATTCCCACTCTGAATATCATTGGAACAGTGGATTATCAGGTTGGCAAGTACCACTTGTCTGATCACTTCAGTGCGATCAAAAACCTCCTGTTCCCTAACATTTTGGGTGTGGAATGGTGGCGGAAGATTGACGTAAGAACTAACCTTAAAGAGAATACCCTATCCCTTACATTAAAGAATGGTCGCATATTAGTTGTTCCTTTGTTGGAGGAGAAAGCCAGGGCAAATTGACCTACTGGCCCCAACTTCACACTCTTAGCCTTGCTTCAATGCTGAAGCCCACCGAGGAGGTTCCCCTACCTTCTTGCTTGGAGGGTTTGGAATCCTCCTTTGATGCAGCATCTGCCAACGCACTCCCTGAGCACTCTGAGTTTGATTGTGACTTTAAGCTCACAGTGGATCTAGTGCGTATCTCTTCTCCTATTTACCCTTTAACTGTCCAGGAGGAAGAAGCGTTGGATGTGTGGGTGAAAGAACAGTTAGCCAAGGGTGCGATTTTTCAGCGTACCTCCCCTGTATGCTCCCCCTTACTCTTTGTGGAGAAGTCTGATGGTACCTTACGCCCATGTGTAGAATATGGTAACATTAACAACGTCACTGTACCAGACATCCATCCCATCCCTTTGGATTCACAGATTGCGCGCTATGTGGAGAAGGCGAAGGTCTTTTCCAAGCTGGATCGCCTCAATACGTTCAATCAGATTCGGATTATAAGGGACAAGAGTGGTTGACCGCATTCCATACCCAAAAAGGGATCTTCCAGTTTCGGGTCATGCCCTTTAGGCTTAAGAACGCTCCTGCTGTCTTCCAACGCTGCATTGATTCAGCATTGGGGTACTTGTTAGGGGTATGCGCGGTTGCCTACATGGATGATATCCTGTGTTTTCACCTGAGCAGGAGTCCCATGCAGTTCACCTTTGGCAGGTGGTGGAGCGGTTAAAGGCAGCCCACCTTACGTTAAAGATTTCAAAGTGCGAGTTTTTTAAGTCCCAGGTCACATTTCTAGGCAACGTCATGTTTGACCAAGGACATATGGTAACTCCAGACAAGGAGAAGGCGATTCGTGAGTGGCCTACCCCTACCTCAGTTAAGGAATTAAGGAGCTTTTTGGGGACGTGCACGTTCCTCAAGAAGTTCACTCCCAATCTGTCTGAGGTGGCGGCTCCCCTATACAAGGCTAGCGGTGCCAAGGTGCTTCAGTGGTCCTTCACTTTGGAGGATGCTTTCCAAGCAGTGAAGTGCACCCTATTATCCACGACTGTTCTTTGCCATGTCGACCCTTCCAAGGAGTTCATTGTATCAACTGATGCCTCCAACTTCGCCATAGCGGCCGCCTTGTTACAAGTAGGCGAAGATGAGATAGAGAATCCTGTGGAATATTTTTCCATGAAAATCTCTCTGCCTGAGTTGAATTAAGCCGTTTATGACAAGGAGTTACTAGCAGTGGTGGAGGCGCTGACTTATTGGCATCACCACTTGCATGGCTTTACCCAACCATTCTGTGTATGTACAGACCACCGTGCCTTGTTGTACTACCGCGCGCCACATGTCCTAACCCCACGGCAGACCCGTTGGCATGAGACCCTTTCCCAATTCGCATTCACATATGAGTTCACCAAGGGCAAGGATAATGGTTTGGCGGATGCTTTGAGCCGCAACCCTGCTTTAGCCCCAGACCCCAAGGAGGTAGAGGTGCACAACACCCAGGTTATGATCCCTCCAAGTATGTTTGTCGTTGCTTCCCTCTCCCCTGGCTAATGGGCCAGCGCTTGCACCTCTGGATAACGCGGAGGAATATGGTATGTTCAGAAAGGTCATCCTCTCTCAGCCGCTGTCAGGTGAATATACCATGGTACTTGCAAAGAGCGCTTCAAATCAGGAGGATCTATCCAGGGGATATCATGTAAAGGATGAGATGGTGTGGTTACAGGGACGCCTTTGGGTACCTGATGGACCACTGCGCCTGGAAATCATCTAAGACCATCAAGATGGAATCACCATTGGTCATCCAGAGAAAGCAAAGACCTTGGAGTTGATACGTCACACATACAACTGAAAGGGCTTGCCTGCTCAGGTGGGGCGGTATTGTAAGGAGTGCCTGGTATACAACCAGATGAAACCCAATCCTCAACTTTAGCAGGGTTGTTGGTACCAGTCCAAAAGGCTGATAGGCCCTGGACTTCCCTCTCAGTCGATTTCATTGTGGAGCTACCTGTCTCTGATGGTTATGATGCCATCATGGTGGTGGTGGACCAGTTTACAAAGTTCGGCCACTTCATTCCTTGCAGAACCATGATAACCGCAGCGGAGATGGCTAGGCTTTTTTTCACCCATGTGTTTGCACTTCATGGGGTTCCCCAAGAGATTATCAGTGACTGGGGACCCCAATTCACTTCCATTTTTTGGGAAGAGTTGTGTAAGACTCTTCAGATTCGCCCTTGCCAGTTCAACTGCCTATCATCCCCAATCAGATGGGCAGACATAACGAGTGAACCAATGCTTGGAACAGTTTCTGCGGTGTTACACCGCTGCAGATCAATCAGATTGGGCTTCTCACCTTCCCATGGCCCAGTTTAGTTACAACAATACCTTGCACTCTTTGATCAGCTGTTCCTCATTTTTCGCCAGCCATGGCTTTTTCCCCGCCTTTAACATGAAGCCCAGCTGTGGGTCAAAGGTTGAAGCAGTGGTAGGCTTTGCCAAGACTCTCAAGAAGGTCCATCAGGAGTTTCCACAAGCTTGGAGGCGGCTATTCAGGTATATAAGGAGAACGCTGATGGGAAGCGCAGAGTGGCTCCTGCATACAAGGAAGGGGATCTTGTGATGCTTGATGCTCGTAATATCCCAAACAAGCAGCCATGTAAGAAGCTGGGACCAAAGAGGATTGGGCCCTACCACGTTGTTAGAAAGGTGGGCCATGCCTCATACCAGCTAGATCTCCCCCCCTCATTCCGTATCTTTTCTGTGTTTCATGAGAGCAAACTGACGTTGTTTGAGGGCCCCCCACCAGAGACTCCTGAGGCCTATCTCATGGATGGGGCGCCAGAGTGGGAGGTAGAAGAAATAGTTGCCTCATGCCGCGTCAAAAGAAGACTTGAATACCTGGTGTCCTGGAAGGGCTTTGACTCGGCCAAAAACAGTTGGGTCCCAGCGCGTGACTGTGTGCAAGTCCCTGGAGGGGGGGTTGAGCCCCATCGGGAGGAGAGGGTAATGTCATGTGAACATGACATAATAGTGGGGATCAACCCCAAAGACAAGGCTGGGCGCCTGGAGGCCCAGAAGGTGAAGCTGCAGGCCCTTCCTGACCTGAAGAACACCCTGGACCAATGCTGGGTCCAGGCAAAATATGCCCAGGTTGGGACCAGTGGTGCGCCAAACGCCCAGCCCCTGACAGCAGCTCAAGTGTTAAAACGAACTATCTACCATATTAAGGTGGATGGTTCGGTTTGCTTAGTTTTGGAACAAGGGTTTGAAGCCCATTCCGCCTATGAAATAACACGCTTGGGTCAAATCCAACTTCAGTCAATAACTTGAGTGAAGTCAATTTCAGCCTATTTTACTAACTTGGATGGCAGTATCACCCTATTGGTGAGCTGCTGCTTGGGCCCACTGCGGCATAACCCCAATTTCCCTGTATAAGCTCAAATACATTTTCTCTGACCAACATTCCTTGTTGGTCGACTTCCCAAATAAACCTATTCCCCGTTTTAAGTCATTTTTTATTTTAAGAAATTCCAAACACTCCTGTGCATGAGCCTCTTCGAGGAGGTCTCACGTTCCATTACACTTGCCATTGCAAGTACCATTAAGCTCTCCCCTCATGCACCATTTGTCTGCCCAGGATCCCTCCAACCTGGGCCACCTAACCTCATCCAATATGTGCACCGCGTCGCCCTTCTATGGGGTTTTATTATAAACTTTGCAATATTATGCCTCAGCGGTTATTGCTTCAGCACCCTCTGATGGGCTCTAATCCCTCTGGCATTAGCGACTAGTTCCCTGGCATTGGGCCTGTGCACCGAGCACTGCCACACTGGGAACTGGAGAGTTATAGACGCTCTCCTTACAGTGGTGGGGGTGGCTTTTACTTTCGCCTTGTGGGTAGTGTGAAATAAGAGAGGTCCTAACTCTGATAGAACCTACTGGAGATTGAGATAAGCAAACCAGCTTTAAAGATGGTGGCAAAAAGATGATTATTATTAGCAGCATTCTTGGATGGCTAGGAACCACTTCAAATTGTTTATGGTGCCACTGACCCTTGGGAGCGGGATCAGAAGGAGGATTAGAATGGTTAAAATTTTATAATTTTAACTTTAACTTTTTGCTCTTAGGCGGAGGAGATTTTTCAGGCTTCAACAATTACAATTGAACTTTATTAATAGTTTCAGGATGTCTTCAGTTGGGCTAGATTGAAAGTTTAAAGTGGGAAGCTTGATAATCTTAATTTAGTGATAATATATAATGGCTAGAAGTTTAGAATTTAGATACAAAATGCCTTAAAATTTTGTAAAGTTTTTGGAATCCAACTATTTTCACATGAATGTTCCTTGGTTGTATTGGAGGATTTGATTCTTGGCCATGATAATGGGATTTGCTAATTTCATGGTTGAGAATTCGACTTGGTTAGTTTTATAACTTTTAATTGAGCAATTTGGTTATAAAGTTGGTACTAGTGGCTAGAATTACAAATCAAATTCATAAACTCTTATACAAATGAAGTCTGGAAATTAGTTTGGTTAGCCTTAAGTTTAGATTAAGTGGATTAGATTATAATTTGGTTATAATTTTGAGGTTCTAATATAAATAGGTTGGACAGATAGAATCCTTGATATCCAACCTATGTACAGGTGGTGTTTTGTCATAGTTAAAGTGTTGAGGATCTTCCATCAATTTGGCCAAAATATGTGAATCAAAATCAGAGTAATCCATCTGGTATGATAACACACTTTTAAAATATCAAGATGTTGAAGATTGGTTGGGGTTTTTTGACTCTTTGGAATAGATGGAAAATTCTAAAACACTAGTAAAAAAATAATAAATAAATTTTTAGGAAATAAATAAATTGGTGAAGTGATGTAATTTGGTTTCAAGGGCCTTTGGCTTGGTAGGCACAACCAAGTTATTAAAATCTTTGGTATCCTTGGCAGAGAGAAGGATTTGGGCGCCAAACCATGTGGTTTGGCTAGTCAAATTCCATAGTTAGAACAATGGTGGAACTCAGTAGGGACAAATGCTTCTGGAGCAAAAACTTTCAACTCAATCAGTCTGGGTGAATTATCATAGTTTTTGTAGTCCACAGTATGGAAAAGAAAATTAGCACAAAGGAACAAAGTTTGACTTTCCCAAGAAATTTTTACAACATTGGTGGTCTTTGGTGATGGAGCGTGATTTATTTGTCATTGTTGGAAGGTTAACCCTTTCAGTGTTTTAAAAAAAAAATCATCCAATTTTTTGGCCTTAAATTTGGCACAAATTTCTTAGCCAATGTTCACTCTTTTTAAGCTCATTTTGGTCCTTGATGTAACACGAATATTTGATAACTTTAAAATATTTCTATATAAATCTTATTTTAATTTTTTGCATATATGCGTTTTTAGATTTACATACCCTTTGGTTTTTGGACGCATATATGCGTTTTTAGATCTACAGCACCTCCCATTTTGGACGCATATATGCGTCAAATCATTGAAAGGGTTAAGATAGATTGGTTTATTGACCATAGGATCTTTTGGGTCAGACATGGTGGTATTTATATCCTTCTGCTCTAAAAGAAGTCATCTTTGCTGAACTTCCAGATTATGGGTTTCAAGATTTGCCCTAACTTGGGTAGACATGCATTGGGGTTTATTAATTTATATTAAAATATTCCAAGCCCAACTGATATTTAATAACATTTAATAACACAGGGGAATTTTTTTCTCTGTTTAATCAAATTTTTTAACTGCTTCTATGTATTTTGGCATAGTGGAAGGATACCCCAGTGATAGAGTATGGAATCAATGACCATTGCCTCCTGAGTTCATTTCCAGTACATGAACTCTGGCAGGGGACGTTTATGACTGTGTTGGCATTGCACACTAATGCCTTAAACTGGGATAACAAATAGCAAGGCGTTTCATGGAGTCTCTAGCCATCAGAACGCTGTGCATGGAGGTTTTACAAGTTTTAACATTCTTTCTTATTAATTTGATTTCCCTTTAATTGGTGCGGTATTGTCACCATGTTGTCCCACAACAGATAAAATATTAACATAATATATGTTTTGGCATTGCAATTCCAAGTAAGAAGTCAGTTTTCCTGTACATGATCTATTTTCATGCAATATGAGTTTTAATTAATGTTGCAGATTTTGGTTTTTAAGCTGAATGTTCTAGTTTTCATACAATATGATGCTTTCATATTGTTACAGATTTTTGTTTTTACACTGAAATATATGTTTTTAACACTGTTTCAGCTTTTCCTGGTCTGTCATTCAATAAAATTAAGATAGATGTGTCTGATGGTCTTCACATTTAAACTCTTATATGTGACAAGAAATTTGTCAGGAAGATGATTTTTTAAGAGAGAGCAGCATGGATGTCTTTTGTAGCTGTTATCAACAACTTTCTTGGTAAAAAGAAGGCAGAATTATATGTACTTCTGGTTCAAAGGATGCTAAATGCATCATGCAATCTCAATGCAACCTGAATATTAAGATGCACCTCCTGGATAACCAACTTGATCAAATTCCCAAAAACTTTGGGGATGTTAGTGATGAGCAGGGAGAACGCTTCCATCAATACCTGTAGACAATGGAAGAATGTTATCAAGGGCGCTTGGACACGCATATGATGGAAGACTACATCTGGAGCTTTAAACAAGAACTTCCTGAGAAAGTCCACAAATGAAAGAGCTACAAGTGTAAAATTCTTGCCTGAATGAGTTTTTCATTTCGATCTATGTCACATTGCTACATAAATTAATGAACATCTATAATCTGTATGTACATATCCTTACTATAGCTAAGAAAATTATATGGTTGTATTTAATATTGTTTTATGTTATATTTATGCTAAAGATAGGTAATTTCATGCCTTTTATATTTCAAAACTGTATGCATAATTGTACGCCATTGTATGTTTTTGTGTTTAAGTGCCTTATATTATCACCACGAAGGCGATTAAGATAATATCCATATTTGTAAGTTGAGATAAATATTGAATAATTAGAAAATTTCACATTAATGTGAAAATTGCTAAAATCAAATTGCAAAAAACTATAGCTTAAAGAGAAAAACTAGATTCAGATATGAAATCAGAGCATCCAAATTAGTTAAGAACAAGTGTTTCTATCAATGCATTTTTTGTTCATCTGTGTAATTAATATGTTGGCTGCCTCTAATATTCCTCAAACGTTTATTTATAAGTGGCGTGATGCCAATCCTAATCTATAAGGATGAAAATATTATTATCATTTCCAAATTATCATTAACTGAATAATACAATTGGCTTATGTTAAAACATAAAAGCTCACACATCGATGAATCCCCCCCTCAGGTTGGGACCATCTAGTACTAAAAACATCAAAGCTCACTTGCCTCAAGCTTAAACTGGAATATCTTCATATTAAAAAACTTCCATAGTCCATTATATAGCTTTCCTTTTTAATAAATAAAAATCACAAACATTAATCAATAATCTCATTTTTGGTTAGCATTTGCAAAATCCAGGTTAAGGATTCAACCTTTAGGTTCATCCCAACATGTACTTCAAAGAGCCTGGACCTCATTGGGTCAGTTGGATGATTATTTTCCAACTGGCCTGACAATGGGTTTGGTTTTTGGCATTAAAATTTCACAATTATACTCCTCTGATTCATTTCTTTTCACAACCATCTGGCTAATCTCATTTTGATGTACTGTCCTTGTGTGTTTTATAACAAGTTTGTGTGCAATCCTATGCCCCTAAGGCAAGCACTAGAAGTTAAGATTTCTGCTTGATAGCTTGCTGGTGCTTAAGAGGTTGGAAATCTTGGCCATAAAAGAACCAATTGTGGTATGCTTATTACGTTACAAATGGTGTAATCAGGGGGCCAAAGCTATTGTGAAACCTTCTTGATTGGCACACAAGAAGAGTGACTTTAAGCTAAAATGCAATTATAGGGTAAAAAATATTTTACTAAAATATAATTTAGCACTACTTATAGTAATATATTAATCAAGTGGAAATAGAATATAAAGACTAAAAATGAGCAGATAGGAAAGTCCTGAAAAACAACTAAATGGAGGGGAGACCAAACAGCTCATGTGATTCTTGGATTAATCCAAATAATAGAAGAACTTGTATTATATCAGTTTGTGGATCACTAGGAGGGTGATTTCATATTTAATTCATGATTTGATTAATTTGCTCATAAATTGGACTTATTTAATAAGAATTGTTTACTAATTAATAATATATATGAAAAAAATTTTGGACCTTATACATTTAGGTCCAGTGGCGCACCATGTATCAATAAGATAATAGGAGATATTGTAGGAACCTGGCATAATAAATAGAAAAGGAAGATCAAAGGTGAGGTTTCTCCCATACTAGGAAAAGCCTCAACAACAATTATAAAAGCGTAAAGTCCCTATTAAAAAGCAACTCAACCACAAAAATTTTTAAATAGGAGATCTAAGGACCTCTTGCATCTTAAAGAGGAAAATAACGCTTGCAGGCTCTTTTTAAATACTTGTCTCAAATGCATGCAAGTAGAGCTTTTGGTGTAATATGCCACATCAAAAAGAAAGACTTTCCATCTACTATAATGGTGTATCAAAACTAGTTTTATATTTTTCCAGGGTGAATAACTGTAGGTGAATCTTGATACGCTTGGATGGCTTCTTCATGAAGGAGAACAGAAGGCTCCCATCGCCATCCTTGATGGAGAATGATACAACCAACATTAGATCTTTTGACCTAGAAAATCTCGCTCCTGGGCACTGATGTCGTTAATCCTTGCATATTCCTGACAGAGGCTGACTCAGACGTGCATTGCTGGACAAGCATAAATATTCAGGCACTGATAACAGATAAAAAATTCTAAGAAGTGCAGGTTGATGAGGACCCACTACTTGTTCAGATGAGATGAACATACATGAGCATTGTGGGCATACACCAATAAAGATTCAGGGGCATAAGCAGGGTTGCAAGAGATAGTTTATGACATAAAGTTCTTTGCTACCATTCACAAACGCGTATCCAAAAGCAAACAAAAAAGTTTATGGCACTAAAAATGGTGAGGGGTCAACTTTTGAGGAGAACAATAATATAGAAAAGCGTAGTGATCTTTGCAAACCACGAAAAGATTATAAAAACCATGAAGATGGTAACACCAATAATGATGGCTCCTAAAGCTGCAAGTAATCTGTATCATATATAGCGTAATTTAGTAGTTAGAGTGACATATTTATTAAAATAAAGAGGCCGTTCTACTTCAACATTCCTCACCTGCAGCGCCGCACAAAATAAAAGCCAGAGAATCAGTAGCCATAATAAAACGCATGACAGGGTTCCCATGAATTAGAGCAAGGCTAGAAAGCAGGAAGGATATTAAAGCATTAAAGGCTGCAATGCTCCACATTCCACACCATTTTATTATTGCCAGAAGCTGCATATAATGGAGAAGCCACCCCTTCCTATTTGGGGGAAAATTTTTAGATAAGATTTCAGGTACTCAGAAATTTATATAGCCAGTTACTGAAGTCAAAATAGTAATTATATGGGTCCTGCTATGAATCTGGACCAGTTTATGCATCCCTTCAGGAATAAAAACATTTGAAGCCTCAGGGACCTGCCTCTTACCAAGATCGCTGATCTAGGACACACCCTGGATGGGTATGGGTAGCTGTTGTCCCTCCCTTTTTATCAAGATAAACCTCACAACCAATATTCAAGAGCAAACCTAACATTATATCTGGATTGAAAGAGCTTTATATAAAAAAGATTACATAGATCTTTTTGGATGCAAAAAGTATGATAAAATCAGTGCAACAAGTTCAATTGCACCTTAAAATAGATGGCCCCACCAGAAAAATCCTTAGTCTAATTAATATTTAATACATGAGACAGCCCCTGATGAATATAATTCACAAAATAAATTGTGCAAAAGCAAACAGGTAAATAAAAAAGTTAGGAAGAAAAGTGTGGTCTCATCAATAAAAAGTTGTCAAAGATATTTAGTAATTTTAACTTAAGAAACGCTTAAGAATAGTGCCAAGTTTCTTCCAGTAAAGTTATTGTCATAGGTCAATGAATACATTAATTCAGTTTTTTACTTAATTTTCTTGTTTGAAAACCTGAGATATATCATTAAAACAATACTAATACTGCCATACTATTTTAGCTCAGTTTAACCACATCCTCATGTCTAGGTATGAAACTTAACACCCAACTAATGGTAGAGTGTTGGATAATTATCATTATTTCTTATATTAAAAGGTTTCTCCTATATTACAAAATTTTTTCTTTTAAAATTAGATTTAATTTTGCATTACTAATATAAAGCCTATTGAGGACACTAATGTTGTCTAAAATTGCGGTAATAACGGAGGCTAAAAAACTCATCTGAATTGTCTGCCAAGGATGTAGAGCGCAGATTTATCCAATAGATTATCACCCTTACCAACATCACAACAATTATAAACATTCCTTCCTAACCCAAACAAAGCCATTATATAGGTTCAGCGAAGTCTTGCTGATTTTGGCTCCTACTGAGGGTGCTTAGGCATCTTATCCTGGAGACTAATCTTCTTTTGGAATTTATTTTATAAATACTTCTCTATTCATCAAATAATTGTAACTCTTTTCCAAAAATTTACTTGACTTTCTACTTGAGAGCAATTGCAATTTTGTTTCTTAACGTTTATCAGTCATTGCATTTTTCTAAGTTCCCAGTTCTTTCAATTTTGTTTATTGTCCATTTTACTGGCAGAGTCTCCCAACTTAGACTTAAGATATGACTTCTATATTAACAGTTTCTTCATGACTGTAGTCTCTTTTACTAAAAAGTTTTTCTAAAGGTTAAATTTTTTCATTTCCAACCCAACTGCTTCTTTATTCATTTTAATAACTTTTTCTTCTAGTGCCTTTAAGTTAACTCTAGTAGCTAAAAGCAGGAGTTTTCTGATTAAGATTTACTAATTCCTTCCAGAGCTTTGTGATTTTTTCCAGATATTTTCCATGATGCTTGATATCTCTGGTTTGCTCTATATGTAGATAAAGACTTAACTACCCCTGTAGTGAGCACCAAAGTACCATTTTATTGTTTACTGTACAGTTTCATATGTCAATGCAAGAAATAAAGAGGCACTAGTGTATACTATAGCTAGCCTAGTGAAATCTTTCATATGTGATTTCAACCTCACTAAGGTATCTTTTTGTTACCAAGTAATACCCTCCTCACTCAGGGTAATTGAGAATTATAATGGTAAGATAATTCTACACTCTTTAAAATAAACAAAATATAATAAATTGCTATGCTGTCTAAATTAGACTTATATTAGAAATAATGGGTGGTTTTATACTATGGATTTAAATAACATTTCTGGGAAACTAATGGTTTCTATTTCCTCCTTATTGGAATCATTGCTGCAAAAACCTAAAAAAATCCATGATCTTGATGGCTAACTTCCGTTACCATCTCCACTTGAAAAGGTATTCATTGATGGAAAGTTTACATTCATTCTAGGCTGACTTTAGAAATGATACTTCAAACTCTTAGTCAGCCCCAGCATATTAACCTTGACAAGAAAGAGGCCATTCTTAGGTAATGAAGTATTATTTTTATTACCAGCTGAGTTGCTTAGATAATTTACTAACTACCATCAAAACAGTTCTGAAAAGCTTTGAGAAGTAAATAAATATCCTTTATTAATTAGTGCCTCAGCCCAATTGATTTATATATCAAAATTAATGTCTATACAAGCCAAAAACCTAATTTTCATAAATCTTGTCAGCAAATGCACATAAAAATATTAATTGTCATCTACATCATGATTGAAATCTGATATCAAAACCAATTATAATTTGATAAGTAAATATTACCAATTAATAATTTTTAATTATCCAAAAACTGACCAATCCATAGCTAAACTAAAGTGGAACTATAAAATCAAAATTTCTGTTACATGGGTTGAAAACGTATTGTACTTTCTCAGTAAAATTATCTTGGGTGTGCCATGATAGCTTCATGCTTCCATTGTAAAAAGCAGATGAGTCATAGATATTTTTCATCAGTGGAGTTCATAGATGTAATGCTAGTGTCAGTAGAGTTAAAATCCATTAAGTGGTAAGTGATAGTTTCACCAAGTAATCAAACTTTATCCTTTTCTTGACAAAATTTTCAGGAAAGTGTAGCACAATTGTTATTCATTAATATATTTTCCATTTTTAATTTTGCCATAGGAAATTACTAGTGATAAGGTACTGTAGTCACATCATGTTTTTAAGAACTTTAATTGAATATTAGTGTTTTTACATGTTGTTGTTTAGTCCATAACGCTTAAAGGTAAAGTCAAATGAACAAATCATTAAGTTATTGAAACCCTAATTATTGGTACGCAAATTTATCCTAAGATACTTGGGCTTTATTCTGCTTTCTTAAAATCTCCTTATGGTAGTATAATTTATTCTTACACAACAGTAATCATATTGTTTAAAAAAAGTTGCTACAACTATTTCTTTGACATAGACTATGGATGCAAGGTGGGATACTGCAGCTGATAGATCTGCATCCCATATTAAAACTTTAAAAACAAGTTATGACTCATCTTACCAGGGCAACATTACCTGTATAAAGTTCTTTGACAAAGATTTTGTGAATGACATTATTCTACCAGTTAAGGTCAATGTTATGTTAGATAAATACATTTAACTCAAGTTTCCATACTAAAAATTGGCTTTTATACAATAGTATCCTTATACTATTAGGGAAGTACTAACAAATGGATTCTTTCCATTAAAATTTGCTTTTTTACTGGAGAAAATTTACTTTTTCCATGCCCCTCTTTTTCCCCATAAATTTGGCTACATCCAATATAGCTTAAATTCCTATAGAAAGCAGCTTAAAGTTTAATTTTGAATCTATCCTAGTCCTCATGGAAATAAAGTAAGGATAAAGTGTTTTTTGGCATGGAAAGGGTAACTTGGATTACAAAAACAGTTGGTCTCCATTAAAGGTAATTTAGCAATTATATTTTGTTGTATGATAAGTTTCCCAAAGCTAAGCATGAGACTCTGCTCTCATAAAAACCAATAAGGCTTATGTTGCAGCAAAAGAAAATCCTGCCCTGCATATAAATTATGCGCTAGTGAATGTACCTTTTGGAAGCGTGGCTTTTATTACTAGGAGAGAGGATGAAATAAGGACTATACAAAAGCCTTTGGCTAGATAATATGATCCACTTTTTATAAAAGTGAGTTTTAATCCCCAAGAGTTACCCTTACAGGATATTAGAGATCTGTATCATAATTAGACAAGTGATGTGTGGCCAAAGAATATCACACATTCTATCATAAGATAAGAAAATACAAGATACTAAGCTAGTTGAAAAATATTACAAAATCTATTACAAATCAATTAATTTTGTGAGAAAGTTAAAATAAGTTTTTAAGAAAAGGTTTAGAAAGGAAGTTAATGAGTTTAGATAATATAGATTTGGCAAAAGGACAAATACCAATTATACTCATCCAGGAAGTAATTTAAACATTGGTCTGACTCTCAAAAGAGAAATATAAAAACAGTAATAGGATTGAGAAACAGGTGTAAAAAAGTTAAGAAAGTTGAACAACCTGGTGTATAAAACTGAACCCCCAAAAAAGCTGTTATATTCACAAAAAAATTTGAAAATTTTAGGCATATATATACTGTCAAAATATAAAGGGAATTGCAATAGTGAATCATGAGCAGAAATTCTTAATTAATCTGGTATATTAATGATAATCGTAAAGTTTCAGATAACAATAAGATGTAAGGGTTTACTTAATTTTACAAATTAAGTTTATGTAATTAAAGATCTAGATAGCTTTTTTTATATTATTCTTCTGTGTCTAATAATGTGGATCATTTTTGGGTATTGTAGACTTCTACATTTAGTATCAATCTGGATATCAAAGGTATTGATGATATTGCCTAAATCTGGTGAGGTTTATACCAGATATAGAATTGCTATGTATGCTTTCTTAGTTATTCCTTTACATTTTATTTTTATTAAAAATGGCGGTACTCTGAAGATTTTAGGTTTTATTGTGGGCGCATAAGTACCTTATTTTAGTTTAAATTTACTTGGCATATTGTGTCCCTGACAATAGGCGTTATAGGTCTGGGGAACGCTCAGATGATTTATGTACTGAGGCTTGCAACAAGCATAGAGATTGTAAGCATGTTGCATATTATGCATTAGCAATGAGTTCTTGTTTACCACCTTTCAT
This sequence comes from Massospora cicadina, assembly GCA_022478985.1. Taxonomy (NCBI): domain Eukaryota; kingdom Fungi; phylum Entomophthoromycota; class Entomophthoromycetes; order Entomophthorales; family Entomophthoraceae; genus Massospora; species Massospora cicadina. Next base: position 4,928 of record JAKSZP010003477.1, on the reverse strand, counting down.
AGAGTTGCAGGGGTTTTTGAGTTAATTATTTGTAACAAGCTCTGGGACAACCATAAAAAATCACTGAGCGTGAAACAAATAAAGCCCACTAGACTAGGAGAGCTTATAATGAGTATTCCTTGTCACAAAAATCAGAGAACATAACATAAAGACTTGTTTGACCTTTGCACAATAATTTTCTTATCAATGTTCTTCACATTTAATATCATGATATCGCTTTTGTGTTGTCTGATCAAAACCTGTACATAGTGCTGCCAAAGTCTTTAATACCAGAGGACTAAAGTCTCACCGTTTTTAACATAAAAATATGACAGCTTAATTCAGAAGCAATATAAAGCCACATTGTAATAAGCAACAAAATTTTGATAGAATTATATATAGAAAGGTTCTATTCAGTGCGCCAACCTCATCACGCTTAATTATAGAAGAAGACTTGCTGCTCAAGGGTCTACTCCATGCAGATTAGGCACCAGACAGCATTCACTAACATCACAATCATTTCTACTAAGCAAATTCTCCTCTGATGCTACCCCTTGTAGCATTAATCATTTGGTTAAACGGTCTGCACCCATGGCGAACGTTTTGACACTCTTAGACAATTTTGATATGCGTTGGCCCTCAGGACTCAACAGGAACCTTTCTAGCCTATCCCTTGGCGTTATCAGCACCAAATTATCTGCGACAGAGAGTGTCTTCTTCCAAACAGGGCAAGTATCAGACTGGTTACTGGACACAGAGTATTTGGTTAATACCATACTGGTTACTGGCGATTACTACACTTAATACATCAAAAGTGCAAAAAAGGATAAACTTGAAATTCTAAGGAAAGGTTTTTTATTGATATATAAAGTGAAGTATTTTTAACTTCATGGTAATTTCAAGGTATAAAATGAATAAAATATTGAAACATATTTGAGATCTGGGGTTTGAATATGAGGAATTTTCAAGATCTAGTCAGATGCCGTCTGATTGCTTTGGTCACTTCATTATTTTGAGATAATTCTTATAGATGCAATCTCCATCTCACGGTAATAACCCTAGACCTAAATGTTCAGGGCCGTTTTACTAGTCACTGATTCTGGGTTTTTGACCAATGTACCTTCTTCTGATATTGATTAATTTCCATATTTGGTAATACTTTTCTCAAATTCTGGTTTGAGCAATGGCACTCCTACAATGTGCCTCACATCATATTGGTGAGTTACTTTCAAATCTGGACGATTTCTGGATTTGTCAAAATTCACCTCAAACCTCAGATGGTTCATTGCTATAATTCAGTTCACTCACAATAGCATCATTGGCAGAATGCATATTATTTTGGCCCCCAAAGGTATATAAGGGGTCAAATTTATAGGGAATCTTGATGACAACGTTGTCTTCATAAATCAACTCGTTTGACTCTTCAGGGCAAAAAATATTTCGCTTGACGTAATCTCACATACTTTAAAAATTATTGCTTCACCCAAATCTATAAAAGGGCCTCTTGTTTTCCTATCCGCAACGGGTCAGTCACCAGTACCTCCACCAGTTTGGGGCTGTTTGCACTCATTTTACTGGTTGAGGAATGACTAGTTGCACCAGTTGAGGTCTCATCCATGACACTTCCCTTTCCAGAATGAGACCTAGGGAATGATATGAGGTGTAAGGCATGTATTTATTAAAACAACGTTAGTATAATCATCTCTGATGGATTATCTCACTGCTCTCTACGTCAAGGTGGTCGCAGGCACAGTCAAAATGGCCTGTAGTTTCTTTGGTTGTTCCCCACAGGTGGTAAAACAAAACCTTGTTGCCTAAGCTAAACTCCAATAGCCTAGTTCTTCTCTGGCTCTCTCTTTAGCTTGAAGGAGAGGCTCACTTCAATGTTTAAAGCCTCTAACTTTTTTTAAAAGCTCATTCACTAAATCTTGTTGGCAACTCCCAGATGGTAGGTTCTTTTAATCCTCTGAGATGATGGGTGCCAGGAGGGTAGGCAGCGCGGCATCTCTCCCATACAGGGCTATAATATGGGAATATTCCAATCACTCAATGATGGCTTAACCAGTAAGCCAACAACGCTGGTGGCAACATTGGATCCCATTTTTAACTTTTAGTTAAGAGCCATTTTCTTTTAAAATTTCTCATAGGGTAACTTTCACTCTTTCAACACTTCCGTTGGAGGATGAATTGTTGGTGTAGTAAACTGTTGCTTCACTCCTATAAGATTCATCAATTTCTTCACTCTGACAAGAAAGAATTCTTTATAATGTCCAACAGAAGAACTTGAGGGCATCTATGTCTGGTGATCACCTGACTGTACAAGAAATGGAATTTAGAATTCGCAATATATGTCTTGACTGCAAAGGCTTTGCCCCAATTAGTGAAGTGGTCTATTGCTACTAGGATAAACTTGCCCCACTGGATGCAGTTTGCAACGGTCCCACTTCGTCTATAGAGACATTGCTAAACGGTGCAGTGGTTGGAATTAAAATTAAGTCAAATCGCTTCTCCAGCTGGAAAAATTGTCACAAGGTACACAAAACTCCAAGGCTTGATGTACTTCGTCAGACATGAACTCCCAGTAGAATTTCTCATTGAGGTATGCCAAGTTTTTTTTGGAATAATCCATGTCCACATGCTTGTGAGCCTCCTTTACTATCTCCATGCTTTACTGTGCTGGATGTATGGGTACCACTTATTTTAGATCTCCTTTAGCATATTTCCATTGACACGCTAGGTGTTAATAGAACATCTGCGCAGGACGCTCTTCAATTACTTAGTTTTTTTGCCAGGCCTCTTCAGGTAGCCCAATGAAGTCGTACAGGTGATTGCTCTCTGGCGCCTGCATGTTGAATAATGGTAACCTTGACAAGCCAATAAAAAGAAGTGTTTGTTATCTATGCAATGTATGATTCTAAAGTCATACCTTTGGAGGTGGACAGCCCAACGAGCAGGGCGTCCAACTAGATCCTTCATATTTCTTAACCAGCATAGTGATTCATGATCTGTGACTACTTTTAAATGTATCCATATAGATAAGGTCTGAAATGTTTGACTGCTCTTATCACGGTTAAGTACTCACATCCAGTAAGTGTGTAATTCTTTTAAGCTTTGCTGAATACTTTGGAGTAATACTTGCTTGGTTGATCTACCCTGTCTTCATCCAGTTGTGCTAAGATTGAACCAAGCCCCACATAATAGGCGTCAGCATACAGGTAGAAGAATTATTGAAGTCTGCATAGGCCAAGGTTGGTGTACTACCTTTTGTGCCTTCAAAACAAAAAAATTCCCGAGCCTGCCACAGGCTCCATTCAAGCTTCGTCTCTTTAATCAACAGGTAGGTAAGGGTCGCCACCAAGTTCGTGAAATGGGGGATAAATTGCCTTTAGTATCCCACCATTCCTAGGAACTTAAGAACGTCCCTCATATTCTTTGGTGGCTCCATTCACACGATTATACTCACTTTCCCATCCTGAGGCTTAATTCCAGCTGGGCTAATCTCGTGCCCCAGTAACTCCAGCTGTCTATTCAAAAAAGTATACTTGTTTCTCTTCAGTTTCAGGTTTGATGCATGTTACAAAGTCGACAGTGGGCTCTGCTAGTGTGCCAGGCCAACCAGTATTAAGACTGGTTGACCCTTTGCCGCTTCGCCTTCATAAGCATACCAACCCCATTGGAGTTCGTGTCCAACCCACCAAAACAGCAGACCAACGACTTCTCCTTAGCCCCAGGACCTGTGGTGTGCCCCGGCGAGTCCTGCCCCCATCCTGGGTGGCCAAGGCACTCCTGTTCTGCACACTGCAGGGTTGACAGCCAGTTGGCAACATCATTCGTGGCCAGTTGACCAGGTTCCCGCCTGTTCATCCTAGGGGTTGGTATTGTAGCTGGCAGTGCCAGCCACTCCAGGCACATCACCTCGCGCCAACTTCAGGGATCTCTAGTCCCACTCCTATCCACTTTAGTGGCCCTTGCTACGTCAATAAATAAGAAAGTGGGCGAAAGAGAGATCTTTATTTGGAGGGAAGAACGACTTATATACCTAGGATACTGCGCCTCTGAAACCCCTCAGCCATCCAGGCCAGGACTCAATTAGATCATTAATTCATTAATCATAGTTATTCCCTCCCAATCCGCTCATCTGATCACCAAACTCTAGATTAGTTTGATCCACCCTTGGCACAAGTCACCAGTTGATCATATGTAATTTATTAAATAAAAATATCATTTTAAGCATCCTTGGCATAAGTCACAGGTGCTATGAATTTAGAAGCGGAACCATTTTCAAATGGATGGTAATGGATTCATCAGATTACTACCAGAAACTGACACAATAATCCTCAAATTAGCATTTTAGCATTTTATGCAAATTTCGCTGAACCTAAATTGAATTAAATTATATAACATTAAATAGTATCAAACTAGGCGATTAGCTGGCAATCACGCCTGAAAAACCACCACCCTTAATTCTTATACTATTAGAAGGATCCATCTGGTTAATTTCTTGACAAAGCGCTCAGTTTCGTAAAGACCTCCTGGAGGCGCTGCAAGTGCACTTAGAACGTGTGACTGAACACAGCAATGTCATTAAGGTATAGCAACACACTCAATGACTTAAGATCACTGAAGATAAGATCCACACTCGTTGGAAGATTTCAGGGTCGCTACAGAGCCCCTGCAGCATCCTCATGGGTTCAAACAAGCCCTGGATGCTGATTAAGGCGCATTTCTCCTGGTCCACAGGCGAGATCTCCATTTGCCAGTAGCTTCTGTCTAGGTCCATTGCTGAAAGGTATATTGAGCCGCACAGGCGTTTCAAAGCATCATTGCTTTATGGCACTGGGTATTGATCCTTCTTGGTTATCTCGTTTGGGTGACAGTAGCTCATGAAAACTCTGTGATTCCCTTCCTTCTTATGAATCAAGAACAAATGAGGTGCCCATGGACACTTT
>JAKSZP010003476.1:0-26536 GCA_022478985.1 Massospora cicadina | reverse complement strand
AAAGGGTGGGTGGCATACCCCTCAATGTTGACAAAAGTGGTATGCAGGATTCGGGTTAGATCCTTCAATATCCCTCAGCTGGGGTTAGGACTGCAATGGCTTTGCTGGTGCACAGGTTTGGCATCAGCATAAAGTGTTGCATTTCGAAGGATTGTATTTTGCCATATATGGCGAGTCCAGCCTTCAGGTGTTGTTCAAGTACAGTGCGTTTGACTATAGTGGGCAGAAAGTCAAAAGTGATGAAAATGTGATTTGATTTTGTCCATTGGGTGCGCTTGGTTTTGACAACCTGTTGACCATCTGGGAGGTCTACCACAACGTGCACTGTTGCAGCTTCATTCGCCGCTTCCTTGCTCTCAAAACCTAGATCAAACCAACCACCTGGAATGGAGTGAGGTGCGACGTACACCACATTTTAAGAAATGAGTGTGCACATCCCCACAAAACTTTTCCCAGAGCATTGTCTGCTGAATATCCAGGAATAACCGTACTCCATGTTCCACCAATGAGAGTGGTTGGGAGTGCGGCATATTGATTTACTGGTTGCATCGCACTTACCAAGCTAAAATTTCTGGGGAAATGGTAACTGCCAGTTTTTTGTTAAGTTTATCTATTCCTCTGGGTTCACCGGGGCGTTTGCAAACTTTAGATGTCATGGGGCCAACACCTGTGCCCTTGACCTTACTTGCCCAACTGCTCCCTGACATGGGCGTAAACAGATCTCCTCGGTGAGATTACTAATCTTTTTTCAAGAGTTGAATTGAATAATTGTTGCAAAAGTGATTGCAACGAGAAAGAAAAGTTCATAATATACCTTATATAGATTTGTATTTTTTAATTAAAAAAGTCTTTGTACAAGGTGAACTTATTAAGCTCAGGTGCATCTTGGAAGGTAATTGACAGGAAGCAACACTTTTTGTCAAGCTACAAACTCTGCAGCTGGTTTTTCAAACAGTCTGAGGGCCAGTATCTAAAGCTTGCTAGGGATGGATGGTTGATAGGACTAAATCTTAAAGGTTCAGTGGTAAGATTTTATTGATGAGACGGGACTTAACCTAGCTTAAGGTTCATAGGTCACGAACAATCTTTGCTTTGAATTATAATAATTATTATTTATTTGAGACAAGCCAACAAGGAGATGGACATTACCAAAATAAACATTGACATGAGATCTGAGCAGGGTCAACTTCATTGAAGAAAGTTTTCCACCTCTAGATCAGGAATCAGATTTTTGTTACATCATTGGTAAGGTTTTCATTATGTTAGACCAACTAACCGCCAATAGCTTTCTTCGCTGGTACCCTGATTGATGTGCAAAGGGTGGGAATTGAACCCAAAACCTTAAGGGTTGGTAACCTTATGCCCTAACAACTTTCCTTTTACCCCCTTTTAATAATTATTTAAGTAGCTAAAAGGTTTTAATTAGAGGTAATGCTTATCACTTAGTCAAGGAAAGATAAGGGCTAAGCTTAAGTAGTGAAATATCGCTTAATCTTTTGGATATAATTTTTGGAGGCAATTTTATCCCAAATTACATCCGTTTGGATATTTATCATTATAATTGAAATTATTTTTTGCCATATAATCAGAAGTAAAAGTGATTTTGGTCTTTACCCAATAAGGCTTTAGTTGATAAATTTATATTATGAAGTAACTGATAATTATGGGCCTTTGACTTGATGAAGCATTGGTTGATAATATGACGATAATAAATATTAATTGTGGATGATTACAATAGTATCTTTTCAGAATACAAAGTCAAGATTTCACCCAAATTAGGGAAAGGTCCAACACAGTATAAATGTGATCATTTTGGAAAAATTAACTATTTTCATTTGATGTAAAATTCTCTTTTGAGTTTTTGGCACTAGGATTAATATCCTATATTGTCATGCTTACTAGAAGAGGCTTTCCAAAGGTATGATCATGAATCTTGTAAAATCAGATTAGGATTGGAGATGATTGGTTTCTTCTCTCTTATGCTATATATTAGACATGGTTAAAGCATTATAGTAAGGTTATAAAGTTTATTTTTCTTAGCATTATGAACATTGAGCTCTTATATCATAGTTTGAATAAAACAACCTTTTACTTATCCTATATACTTATTTTTTCAAAGTATACTTTTACTATTTTAATTTTAATAGAATTTACATTATTGGAAACTTTTTTTCTCTCGTTGCAATCACTTTTGCAACAAATTCAAAATCAAGTCAGAATCTAGTTTGATAAATCTCATAGAGGAGATTAGTCTGCACCCATGTCAGGGAGAAGTTGGGCAAGTAAGGTAAGAGGAGCAGGCGGGAGGCCTGCGGCCTCAAACGTTCAAAAACGCCCCGGTGAAACTGACAGAATAGAAAAAAGTTCAAAAAAGCAGCGGTCACTATTTCCCCAGAAATCCTCACTTGGCAAGCACGATGCAACCAGTACATCAATATGCCGCACTCCCAGCCACTTTCATCAGTGGAATACAGAGTCCGCGTGTTTCTAGACATCCAACAAATGGCTTTATGGGAAAAATTTTGTGGGGATGTGCACACTTTTTTCCCAACTGTGGTGTACGTCGCACCTCATTCCATATCATGCGGTTGGCTGGACCTAGGTTTCAAAAACAAGGAGGCAGCAGATGAGGCTGCTGCGGTGCGCGTAGTGATTGACCTCCCCAAAGGGCAATAGGTCGTTGTAACAAAATGCACTAGATGGACAAAATAAACCAAATTTTCCTCACATTTGACTTCTTGCCTACTACAGTAAAACGTGACATTTTGGGGCAACACCTGAAATATGGTTTTGCCATCTATGGTGAAATACAATCTTTTGAAATGCAACGCTTTACGCTGATGCCACACCTGTGCACCGGCAAAGACATCGCAGTTCTGACCCCAACTGAGGAGATCATGAAGGACCTAACCCAGATCCTGCACTCCACTTTTATTAACATTGAAGGGCATACCACCTACCCTTTTCGGGTAACCATGGACAGCGCGCCCCCCATCTGCACCCACTGTGATGCGTTCAGCCACAAAGCACATGCATCACCCACCAAGGAGGGCGTCACATTCCAAGAGCACCCCTCAGTGGCCATTGCCAGTGGAGAGGTGCTTTACAAACCAACCGTAAGCACCAAAGAGGCTTTCCCATGGGGAGCACAAGGCTGCTACCTTCTGGTAAAACCTATTTCCCCGCAAGAGCAGAAGAAGGCCAAGCAGGCCCGCAGGGCTGCGGCCAAGGAAGCAGCCAAAGTCACCACGCTATCCCACACTCCCAACGCCAGGAGGACATCAAAACCTTCACGGCGGAAGCAAATCAGGAGTACACCAACCAATCAGATTGGGAAGCCCATACCAAATTGGGCCACCCAATCTGAGGATCCAATGGGTGACTCAAATTCTCCCAATCTTTGCAACCAAGCTCCGGTCAAAACTGACTTGGCCTTCAACCTACCTGAAATATTTTTTTCGCCCCACTCGATGGTGCACCAAACTCATCTGCACCACAAAAAATTCGTCCAACGTTGGGGAAACAAAAAGCAAAGGCAAAAGCCAATGCGACCTTTCTGCAAAAATTAACAAAAATACTGATAGCATTGCTGCAAACACCAGTGCTGCCGTGAAGGCCCATGGGGATCTAGAGGAGGCTAGTGGGCCAGGTGCCCACCCCCTCACACCTAAGGTGTGATGGGGGAAACCTTCACTTTAGGGACGTTGAATATCGCCAGACTTAAGGCCTCGCCATCCCGGGCTAGGAAGCTGAGTTTTTTACAACAAAATTTACCCGTGGATATCCTGGCCATCCAGGAGTCCCACTGTCCACGAGGTTCCAAGGAGGCTTGGAAAACAATGCTCCTCCCATCCCTATCCTTTTAGTTGAAGCACTGTGGGGTGCTAATTCAGAAAAACAATTTTTTCAAATTTTCATCATCAGAAACCTTCCTCAATGGCTGAGTCCTCGTTGTCACCTTTTTGTGGGCCAACATGGTACACGCTATCATCAACATCTATGCCCCAAATGGTGCATGAGAGCATTGGGAATTTTTCTCATCGGTCAAATCCCTCCAGCTACCCTCAGACCCTTTCATAGTTGGCGACATGAACTGTTGGCTAAACACTCCAACAGACAGGTGGCCTTCCTCTTCCCACGCCCCCCAGGGCCACATTGAACTTCGCGTTCTAAAGGCCACCCTTGGGTTAATGGATGCACTGCTGTGGCAAGCCCCACTGCTTGAGAACAAGATGCGCCCCCACGTTCACAATGGCACTTAAAGGTCCATGTCCTGCATTGACCTTATCCTTTCACCAGTGAAATTCCAACCCCACATCTCCCACTTTAAAACAACAAAAATGGAATTCTCTGACCATTGCTGGTCTCAATAACCTACCACCTACCTGTCACAGCTGCTAAGCCCCCACATTGGTGCAAAATCCGCCCCCTGAACTCGCATCGCCAGGATTTTCCATGTTGGTGGAATCAGCAACTTTGGCAAAAGAGTTTGTTGCACCATTTTGCGCGGACCCATTTCCACATGGGCAACTTTCAAAGAAGATACCATCTGCCAATCTTGCCACCTCTCCTCCAGACACTCATGAGCCACGTCAGCTGTCATTTTGCGCGCTCTGGCAGAGTTGGCACACCTGGAGTCCAACATCCCAGCCACAGGATACAGCTCTGCATGGGGCCAGAAGTGGGTGGAGGCAGCTGCCCACCTCAACGCGCTCGAAAGGCAACACAAACATCGGGTTTGTGTTCAGTACAGGGCCAAATGCATCATAAAAGGTGACAAGTGCACTGCATATTTTTTTAAAAAAAATTTCGCACCACGCCAGAGTGTGGCCTGCACACTGCAAAGATCGGATGATTCCATTGCGGATACACCAGCCAAAGTGGCAATCAAAACACAAAAGTATTACTCCAAGTTGTACCAATCTGATCCAATTCAGCTGGCCGAAGTGGCAGAATTTCTCAACTGATCCCACATCTGCACCATTTCCTGATACCCAGACTTAATGAATTTGTTTACTCCAAATGAATTATGGACAGCCAATTGCAGTGCACCAAACTGAAATTGCCCAAGCCCGGATGGCATTCCATGTGAATTCTATAAAAAGTACTTCAAATATATATCCCCACTACTGTTGGCCTCACTTAACCAGAGCCTTTTGTAAATGCGCCTCCTGCCAGGAGGACAAGAGGCCTTCACCATCACACTCTTCAAGAAAGGGAATAAGCTAGACTTAGACAACTGGCACCCCATTTCTTTAACTAACACGGATACAAAAATTTTAACAAAAATTATGGCTAACCGTTAGGGATTGTAGCATCTGCCACCATCTCCCTAGAACAATCTGGTTTCATACCCAGAAGGTCGATTTGGGACAACGTGCACTTGGTGGCCAACGCGTGCCAGTCCACAGCCTCTGGGGCACTTGCATTCTTGGACCAACAGAAGGCCTATGATAGAGTAAACTGGGAATACCTCAGGGCCTGCCTCCATCAATTCCACTTACCTCCTCGCTTCATCAACTGGGTGATGCTGCTCACGGAATCTGTAACAATGGCAGTACGTGGCCCTGGCTTCCTAACAGAAGTAGTCCGCCCTCAAAAGGGCTTGCGACAAGGGGACCCCCTCAGCCCACTCTTATACAACTTCAGCCTTGACCCACTACTTCAAAACGTGAATGCCCAACTAACTGGGGTCCATGTGCTAGGCCAAGCCCCAGTCAAGATGATGGTGTTTGCAGATGACTGTGTGATGGGGGTATCTAATAATAAAGATGCACGCGCACTTGAAGCTCTCATCCAGGAGTATTCCTGGGTAAGTAACGCTGCACTGAACGCCTCCAAAACCAAAATCATCCTCCTTGGTCGGTATCAAAACTGCTGGGCCCCTGCAACCAGTGATAAGCCCGGCCCATCTGCTCACAAACGCGCTCGCCCTCCCAGCTCACTCCACACCGCCCCACTGGTGCTCCCCTTTGTGCCACGCCCTACCATAGGGCCAGTCCACCATCTGGGCGTGTGGGTGGAAGCAGGCGGATATGCATCAGCAGTAATAGAGAGTCTTATTCTAGACAACATGATGAAACGCATCGCCTCCCTCAGAGCCCACTCTACTTCCCTTACTGGTAGGGTCGTTATGGCCAACTCTATGCTCCTCTCCAAAGTCTGGTTTAAAGCCCACGCCATCCCCTTCTCCCCAAGCTTCTTCAAATCCTTGCATGCCCTGCTGCAAGGATGGCTATGGTCAGGCCGCCCTCCACCAGTATGGTTAGAAGTCATGTTTGGCCCTCATCAGCACGGTGGCATGGGCCTGCTTGACTTCAGAGCCCATGCGGCCAAGATCTTGGGTACCTGGATTGCGGCCATCACCACCCCTACACTCCCCTCCCAACACTGGTCCCGCGCGGCCTGCTCCAACTTCTCCCACACCTTGGGCCTCAACAATCCATCAAACCCCCATTCCCTGATGAAATACCTGGCTTCACACCCATCAGCCACAGGTCCTCACGGTACTAAAACCCATTACAAACGAATTGTACTCTCCATGCAGAGCGCTGAGTGGAGAATTCGTATTAGCAGACATACAACCAGAAGAGGCCGCCCCTCTCCTCAGTTCACACAAGAGGTACAGGGGCTACCCATCCATGATGGCGTGATCCCCATACAGCCCCATGTCCTATCCAGGGTGGACTACCTGGACATGATGGACATCCCTTACTCCATTGAGACCCAAAAAACCATCTGGAAATACGCTCACCATCCTCTGTTGCAGCCTCAAATCTGCTCCCACGTGTGGTGTTGCCTGAGGTGAGTGTACCGTACAGCTGAGCGCTCTAACTCTCTACACTCATCCTGCGTCATGTGTGGCCAGTATGGAACGCTGTCCACCGCCTGGAGAGGTGTCCTACCTCTAAAGTGATATGGCGCGAAGTTCAACGTTTACTGGGCCAGAATCAAACACATCCCTTCAATCTGTCAAGAGAAATGTTTGCTTTATCAATGGCCTCCCCCCTTCCACCCTCCCTCCGTGCTCTGGTGGTTGCAATCGCCATGTGGACCATCCACACGATTGTCTTGGATGCCATCACAGGCTCCACCCCCACCCTCCCAGAAGCTGTCCACAGATTCTGGTCTCATTTGGTGGACCACATTCAAGCGTGGATGTTTGGATACCTCCCACCATGCCACTGACAGCTGGTATCCTCCTGGTTTCAGTTTGGTTCATCAAATCAGACCCCTTTCTCCACACGTGTTCAATTGTGGCTACGGCCCTTCACGCGTTCCCTCCCCTTCCCCATAAGTGGCGTTCCCACTGGCAACAAGAGATATCATCGCTTCTCTGGGGTGCCTTCCCTGTTACTAGGTGTTGTCTTGGTTGAGTCAATTTTGGAAGTGTCCTTCCCATGGTCAGCCTTCCCTGCAATAAATCTAAAATAGAATTTACATGATTGACTAAAGAGTATACATCACTATAAGCCTCATGAACGTTTTGAAAATCTTTTTATGAATAAAATGTTAAAACGCATGCTAATAAATTTTTATAAGGCAAAAAAATTATTTATTAAGTTTTAGTCAACCAGAGTATGACTTGGTGATCATACCTAACTAGTGTATAATGTGCGTTTCTTAAGATAAAGTCTTTAAATAACAATTTTTTGTAGATAAAATTTTAGCCTTCTTATTTTGCCACCCTAAAATAATTTAATTTTAATGGCAGTTTAAATAAGCATTGAGAATCTCTATTTAAAGCTACTAAGCTAAATATTTATAGACTGCTACCAAAAATATAACATAAAATAATAATAAAAAGATATTTTAATAAATAGTAACAGCATAACAAATTCTCTGAAAAATTCACCTTATTTATAAATCCTAGTTCTCACAAAGAGTAATGAAAGTTGAGTGTTATAAATAAAAAAATTCTTAGGTATCTATAGATTTTAAGAAACAACTTTTAACTATTATAAAATTAGTAATGTTTGCCATACTGGTAGACATTAATAAAAAATAGTATCAATGAGAAATAAAAGTACTCCATGTATATAAAAGTATTTCACTAATGTGCATGTTATATATAGTAGGCTCTAAATTGTAAATAGTCCTTTTAGATAGTTAATCGATATTTATAAATTTTACCATAGCAATAATTTAATTGCTATTGTTGAAAACCAATTTCATAAACTTACTTTAATGTTGTTACAATTTTTTATTTTTTTTGTATTATAGATGTTTTACTTTTTAAAGGTGCCCATCTCTGATTTAGAGACATGACAAGCTATACTGTTTTCATATTGCATTAAATGCTAAAATGTTTTACTATATTGTTATCACCAACATAGTTTGAATCTTCTGCTTAAGATTATAAAATTAACAACCATTATGACACAGTGCTTAAATTCTGAAGTGCATTCCCATAATTTAGATGTCTAGTGCCTAGCCTTCAAGCGTAAGTAATTTTATTAACAGTAGATAAGTATATATACTTGTTTATATATGAGAGCTTATAATAGTGATATAGAATAGTAGTATGAGATTTTTTATACTAGGTTATGTGTATAATTAGATTCATAGTATAAAAACTAATTTAGAATATTGTTTACAAAGTTACTAAGTTAGTATGTAGGGTATAATTGTAGGTTTTCAATATTTATTAATAAAAATATTAAATGTTAAGATAAATTAAGTGGCTTTACAGTAAAAACTTGTTTAATATTTTGATCATTTTATTATATATACTTAAAAATTAATCAGTAATGTTACTGGCATAATTTCACTTGTGACATAAGATGAATCATTTATTATTCTGAGTTTTTTGTTGTTAGATTCAAATTTCTCACAAACATGATAAAGAGTAAAAAAATAAAGTCATAATTTAGTTATTTTAAACTAATAAAGACAAGTTACTAGAACTAAAGTTAAAATTAACTTTGACTTGACATCTGTTCTGAAAATCAAAAAAAAGTTAAGTTAAATAAACAACTAAAAAGCAACACTAACGTTCAACCTCAATGTTCTTAGCCTCACCTCCTGCTACTCCAGCATGATGCAGCAGCAAAACCATCCCTAGCATTTCAACACAATAAAAAATATGCGGTTAAACTGAATTGTCCTGTCCCCCCAACTACTCAGGTCAATATGTTTCCCCCAAGGAGCTTGCCCTCCCCTTTGCACAATCAAATGTGGTGCCTCATAGCCCCATTGTGCTCTCCCATAGCAAAATGCAATTTATTCTTTTGGTTATATATGGAATAATAGTTTCATATTTAAATAAAAATTATTTGAACTATCCCAGGCGCTTATGAAGCCTGCAGGCCTCATTAATTTCTACCTCTACAAGGGTTATTTTGCCTTAGTTTACTTTTTAGCTGATGCTGCATATGCAGCTATCTTCCCTATGTATTCCAGGGCATCCCCTCCTAACCACTGTACCTGGTTGCCCTCTGATACCACACTTGTAGTTCATTTTTCATGACTCCAACCTCACCTTAAATAAAATCTTGCATAAAGAACTGATTGCCAGATTTCCAGAATATGCTCCTAACGTCATCGTGTAATTTGGTTCTCTTTAGATTCACCCAACTCATGGGCCCTTGCGCCTTCATGAATATATGATCTTATCAACCAAAATCTTCATTTTGATTCCTCCTCATATAATAATCCCTTCTTTCTCTGACCACCATTTTGGGCCCAAGTAGAAGGGGGCTCACCATCTGCCCTACCTGTTATGAAGTGTATCAATTAAAACGGAGCTGCCACTCCATTGCCTGAGACATAGCACCCACACGAACTACTCTCATGATGCTCCCATCTCTGACCCAACTACTTTCTATAAACATCGCGCAATTCTTCCTCCTTCTCCCCAAGGGGGCAGCTGCATCTGCCACTGCTTTAACCAATCAGGAGACCTTTCACTAAGACTCCTCACTTGAACCAGTCAATCAGGGGGTCATAATGGACCACAATGAACTCCAAAATCTAACACCCGCCACCTAGCTCAGTTCATCTATATGCTGATAACCTAGTCATCATCATTTAAAACCATGAGATCACTTGGAGAAGATTAAAGGATTGGGTAATCCTATACCCAAATCAGTCAAAGCTACGCCCTGCAAAGTGTACCTAGATTCAGAATATGCACCATTAATTTCCAACTCGCTTGTATGCGCCAGGCCTGATGCTGACATGTTTTAAAGTGACCATAAGCTATCTGAAGGGGCAATTTCCTCCCTTGAATTTAGCCACATCCAAAAAGCTGTTGCAAAATCATTTGCAATATTGGCTGAGGGCCTTCATCTTTTTTCCTCCCCACCTACCATGAACCCCATCCACAAAAACACTTTTTTTACCTTGTAGCCAGTAAGGCAATAACTAGTGTTTCAGCATTCGCAAAGTTTGGTTTAAAGACCTGTATCACCCACTCCAATGTGGCCACTTTTGCCTCCCTCTCTAAAACCTGACTTGAGATTGAGAAAGCCATTTTCAATTACGTTAACCCTCTTCATTGCAAATATTGAGATGTAAGCCCACTTTGCTACATTGACCCCATTTTAATGATTCACCCATGCCATGCTGTCAGGATTCCTACATTAATTGGAGATTTAGATGTGTCAGTCATAGGGAATCAAACCCATTTAGACCAAATAGTCCAAACAAATATCAGGGATAATCCCCAACAAGATTCATGGGCTCTCAAATTCAGGGATCAACAACTTGTGCGGTCACCAATTGCTCCCTTAGAGCTTCCAAACCTCATGGTTAAACTCAATCCATGCTTCAAGCATATCCTATTTACTACGATAATTAGCCTTCCATAGAATCCATTATTTGTAACAATTATATATTTTAGCTTGGACTTCTTGAAGATTTACCAAAACCTCTCTGATCTCCCTTATATTGTAAATTCTAAGAGAATAAATATTACTCTCTTCTTTGCCATTTTAAGTCAAATTGACCTATCTCTATTAACTTAGGGACAAAAAATATTCTGAAATTACCACACCAGGCATAATATCCAGAGTAAAGTCTTTTTAACCAAGAAAAGCAAAAGGGTAATTCAAAACCTAGGAGCTTTGGGTCCCCTGGCCTCCAAGAATTAATGGATATGTGGAATTACCCCCTGGTCCTGACAAAACTGGTGCTTACTGCCAGGTACACGCTGAGTTCTTGGTGAAATATATAATGAAATAAGCATTGGCTAAAATCATTTTGGCTTAGAAAAACACCATTGATCGTGAAGCTGCTCATCTTAGTAACTGGGCAATCAATATGCACGTAGGAGATACAGCGGTCCACAACATGTTATTTCTCCCATTGTTGGAGATGACCCTCCACGCTCCATCAACAGAGCAATATCACTTACACTTATCAGACTTCGCTGAAGCCCTCCAGCTCCTCTTATCTAGGTCTTTGTCCCTGGAGCCCGAGCTAATAGAAGATGAGCTCTTTCAGTGCCAGCCCTATGATGATATTGGCTCAAAGCTCTTTTCTCAACGAGGTGAGGTTGGAGCTGGATGAACGAAACGCTATCTGCGTCACTTTGTACATCCCACCTTGTACCATCTACTCCAAGTAGTAGGGTTCCATCATCAGAAATTACTCAGTCATTTGCAGTTATCAGAGACAATACATTTGAAGCTCCTCCAATTCTACTAAATTTTCTCCAAGTTTGGCAGTAAAAACCGAAATTCTGTATTGGAAAATTGGCAGCTCCTTAATGAGATATAAGACGTGTTAGTCCGTCTGGATCAAAGAATCATGAGCTTTGTTTGAGCAGAACTCACTAAATATTTTAGTCTTCTAGAGGTTGTTAATCATAATCAGTTCATAGATTGTACTCTCAAGTTACAAGCTGAAGTTTGAAACCTTTATCTTCTCTTTGGAAGAACGCCTCCGGTCATTTAAGGAAATGATCTATGACTATGTGATGGCTAGAATAGTCTCTGTTCTTTAGGTCCAAAATAAGTGCCTTGTGAGCGCGGACCCCCAGTTATGATGAGCGTGATGGTGAATGGGGACCCCCTGGTTGTGACGGAAAGGATGGTGAATGAGGACCCCTGGTCATGATGGAAAGGATGGTGGACGGGAACCCCCTTGGCCAAGAGGACCTCTGGGACCCAGTGTTGAGCCAAAAATCTTTGACAAACGCCTCCAGGTGTTAGTTTTGCAAGTTAAAAACCTCAATGTCCAAATAGTATGCATCGCCTAAGGAGCCCAACTCACTTGAAATGGAGTTCCCCTCTCCCCTAAAATTTCCCTAACTGCTCATCATGAGCACCTTGGGAACTTGGCAGCCCTACTTGCTGTTTAAGTGGGTTGGAGCAAAGAGTGCTCACCACTGAGCATCATCAACTTGAACTCTGAGATGTCACTATGGCAATAAAAAAATGCAGCAGTTAAACTAACTTGTCATCTTAAAATCAACTCTTGGTGCCACTCATGAAAAAGTAGATTTAGTAATTGAAGATATTTAAGATCTATGAAGTCAAGCGGATGTGCTTTATCCTCAGGAGTATTCCTAAGATACCGATTCTTTATTAAGTGAAAGCGTGGTCCCAGTGTCAGTTTATGTTTTTTAGCCTTCAACCCCCTAAGTGGTACGTTTAAACCCTTGTTCAAAGGAAATTACTTTTTAAAGAGGGAAACATCTTCTCTTTCTTATATTGCTACAAACTCTCTATGGAGGAAGTGATTGATCACCAACAGCTAAAACACCTGATGAACTTTCTTTGTTGTATGTCTTAAGACATTATGGTCACCCATCTAAAGCATTACCGTACTTAGACAGACGCCAAGACTGCCTTTTTCCAGATATTTTTGCCCGACCTAACTCTATCCAACCAAAAACATACCTTCATGGGAATAAGCCTTAAATGAGGAGAGACTATTAATGAGTTCACCCATTGTTTTTACCTCAAGGTTCAAATGTTAGTTGCAGGGAATCATCTTACATTAGATGATGCTATCACGCCTCGTTTTTGGCATTAAAATATGCCCAATATTCTACTTTATCTTAAAACGGTGAAATCCAATTTGACATCCCTCCTCCATATCATAAAAGATTTTTTGGAAATTCTTGCCAAACTATATAACCCTTCCAGGCCACTTCATTTTAACAACAATAAGCCCTTGCCCCAAGTAAAAGCCGTTACATCACCAAATTTGCCTACACCAGAATTATACTGCACCCATTGCAAGAGAACCAACCACACTGTAGATTTTTGTTGCATCCTTCAACGAAAGTTAGCAAAAGTTCAGTCAGTATAGGTCAGGAGGCTCACTATGCTGACAGCAATCAAATGCCTCAAGACCCTAGTACTAGTTCTAGCTCTATTACCAGCACCTCATGTTGTTTTATGTTAGCTGCGCCTGCAGAAGTTGACGTACCTCTTTCTATTTAAGGAAATAATGATCTCCAGCCTTTTTTATTTTATGTTGTTCGGTTACTGAAACAAAGTTTGGCAGTCAACTCCTCTATGGAAAGTCAAGCTGTTGATATTTTTGCCCACATTCCCAGCTGACTAGATTACAAGGGGTCACTAGGGGATTATTCCTTATAGCAAAGTAAATTAGATATCAGTTGACCCCGATTTTTGGTTAACAATGTTTGGGGTATTCTAGGTAATTTGCTTGGTTCATATTCATTAAGGATCGTCTAAGTGAATGCTTAAAATCTTGTTGAGCAGAGTTGCTGATGAAATGGGGGCATCTGATAGTTGATCAATGATTAACTATCAGGTGTACCAATTGGGATCAGTTGGGTTTCATCACCAACCAATTGGGAATTTAAGGATCAAGTTGTGAGGTGAGTGATGCCGCCTGCAACTAGCAAATTGATCAGTTGGTTCACGACCTGACTTAATGGGTAACAAGTCCCATTAAATTAGCAGGTCGCTTGCCAAATATGGTTGGTTTTCTGGGATTGAGAGGATCACGTTAGGGACACATTTTCTGACACTTTCCATTTTAGGTCTTGAGGATATCCAATGATAGAATTCTAGCTAGGACGGGGAAGACCATTGCAGCTGAGATGGCAAAGGGTAATTTAATGGCAACAGCTGCCGTTTCATTGATGAGGCGTCAACTAGGGAAGGAGCCAAATTTCCACTATAAAGTCCCCTTAAGAATTCACTTATTAAAAACACTAATTTCCATAGTAAAAACAACGATTACTTAAAAGAAGTAATTACTAGTTCTATTCTTTAAATTTTAAGTTTTAAATTTTAAATTTTAAATTTAGATTTTATTTGAGGTAAGCTGATCAGGGGATGGACTTTGCTGATACAAAATAACAACTGAAAACACAAACCAAACGCCGTAAATGAGTGGCGAGACACTAAAACAAAAAGAAAAATTTACCTACCAGGTGTAGCAGTTGTGAATCGCTTATCCCACCATGGCAGAGGGGGAGGGGTAGGGGGGGGATCAGGCTGACTATAGATTTCATCTTCATGAATGAAGAGACGGATCAAAGCTGAGAGCAAAGGGGTTGGGGCATCCGCGGGATGTGGGTCGAGGAAAAATAGAAAAGTGTTAATTTCTTTGTTAACAATCTGAGCCTAAAGTATAGCCTCCAGGAATTTAGCAAACATGGTGTTCAGCTTGTATGTGTGCATCAGGAAGCTGGGAAAATTTAGTGATATTGGATCTGGTGATGCGCATTGTGGGGGAAAACTCTGCCAGTGCAACAACATATCTGATAGCAGAGGTGGCAGTTTCCCTTAATCGTTCAATTTCCACTTTTGCAACCTCAGGAAATTCAGCAGGGTAATCAATTTTATGTAGCCCTTCATTAAACTCAGTGACATATTGTGCCTTCGGCTTCACAGAGATGGCGGCTATCAGGAGAGGCCACGGAGGCCTCAGCAAGTTGATGGTCACTCAAGAATGGGGTAATGGTAGGTTTGGGGACATATTTCTTGGGTGGGAATGGGGCATCGAAATCTGAAGGGAGATATGGTTCCAAATTAATTGTAAAATTGGGAGGTGGGACAATTCTTCAGATTCAGTTAATTCATCCAATATGTCCCAGGGATTTTAGTTGAGCATGATTGATTTGGAGGGACAAGGTTTTGTTTGGGTAAGTTTTGGGGCGTATAATTGGCTGGATTAAATTTGGGTCAAAACATTCTCCTGATTGGGTAGATTTTGAAGATTAAGCCGGCTTGGGCTTTAATTGCAAAGGTTTTGTTAAGTTTTGAGCGTTCAGCTGGAGAGTGAGGGAAGCCAAAATCCCTACTCAAACGCTGTTTATGTGACCTGTGTGGGCTTGGCGGATTTTGCTTGTTTTTTAATTATAGCTACAGTTTTTTTGGAATGATCCAACTCATGGCAAAGGGGGCAAATGGTGCGGCTGTTGTCAATATGAGCCCAAAAAAAGTGATCTGGTGCAGATGGGATATGGGCGCGTGGTGGGATGTGCTGAGCTATGGTTGGCTGGTGGGGTTAATGGTGTCCATTGCCCGTGGTGCCACTAACTGCTCATCTTCGCTCAGGACCAGGAAGTGTAGGATGAGGTTTGTACCATATTTGGACAGCCCCATCATCAATTCTTCATAGAGTGTTTGGGGAGGAAGGTGCAAAGGAAGGTTTTCAAAGGTCACCACCATTGTGGTGTCACTTGGGAGGCGTGTACAGGTTGTGGTAATAGGTGTGTTTTCATATTAAGGGCGTAGTTGCTGCAGCAGCTGCGTTCTCTTCAGCAGGAAAACCAATATCAAAATAGCCCTTATAAGGGCGGAAGTCAATAAATCTTTCTGGTGAAAATGTGGATGTTGCCAGCTCAATTATTGCTTTGTTGACATATGGGAAGAGACGCCCATATTTGACTTGGAGGAAAAAGTAAAATTCTGAATTAGGGTAGGATAAGTGGGAGGGGGTAGGTTGGGTGGACTCGCGCTAAGTGTAATAATAAATCCCTTTGAGGGACAAATCAGCCCAATGCATTAGGCAGACTGGATGAGCCAGTTCGCATGCGTTTGCCTGCTGGGTGAAACCTCTAGCAGGTGGAACGCTGCTGCCCCACGCTTGGGCAGCAGGTGGCAGATTCGCTGACATAAATTGAAAATTGATATGGTGTAGGTGGCGATGGAAATTAACAGATGCTTTTCTATGAATTCACTCAAAAGTGATGATATGGAAAGAAAATACTAGTTCTATTCTTCTTCAAATGAAATTATTTCTGTGTGCTTTAGCTAAAGACTCTTTATAATAAAGATCAAGGATCAAGGATCATGAGAAGAGAAGCTGAGCTAAGATGGGAATTGCTGCTGACTGTGACACAGAGAGATGGCATAAATGAGGATCTGAGTGTGGATCAAGTTAGGTGGATAAGGGAACGATTCCCTATTGATGACATCTTTGGTAATTTGAGGAGGTGCTGGTCAAGCGTTGGACCCAACACTATTAATCTATTCAACTATGGATAATAGTCTTCATACTACTATCAATCAAATATATATTATCAGACAACGTGAAGGATTGCACAACATCAAACCTGTGCAGTTATCAATTAGGGGTTTTCAGTTGTGAACAAGCAATGAAACCCTTAATTTTTAACAATTGGTGCTCACTACAGGGGTGTAGTTGAGTAGTATATACTATGACACAATGTCATTATAAGGATAAGATAAGAAAACTCTGGATGGAGATGGCAACCGTCAACTAAAACGCCTTGAATTCTATGAATCATTTAGAATTTATTGCCTTGGAGAAGAGATTTACCAAGATCAAGGAAGTAGTTAAAAATGTCGCTAGTTTTGGCAATGAGTTACTAGGAAAAGTAACGTCATTGAAGAAAAAGTAAGGAGATTTAAATTGAGAAGTTTATTCTTGAGAACATAACGTGAAGTGGATCACATCCAATTAAGAACATTCAGCGCAGATATAGAGCAGCTGATTAAGCAAGTCGAGGATTTGAGGACTCACAAGTGTGAATGTGAGCCATATGCGGCGACTGATACTGGAGAAAGAACTCCATAGATTTCAGTTGGAAATATTAATATTTCACAAAATATGCCGCCTGCTTTCACAGCTATTTTGGAGATGACTCATAAAATTACTTCTCAATTTAGTTGAGTAGCCAAACCAAGAGTGGTAGCTAGAGAAAATCTGTAGGAATTAGGGCTACGCTGAAATACTTACTTTCCATCAGGATAATGCCCCTGAAATTTTCTGATTATTTGATATGACAATGTTCAGTTCTGGCGATTATCAAAAGGTTCTGCCGGTGATGGATTGCCTGGATACCAATTGTCAGAATCTAGTGTTGCCCCATCTAGAGGGGGACAGCTGGTCATACTCAGAGGCCAAGGCGGCCATTATAAATGAATTTGGAAGTCCCACGCGCATTTCAAAGCGCAAGCAAGAATTCTTGGGAATTTAATTTCAGAAGGAGGAATCATTAGCAAGTTTCGCAAATTATTTCTACCAAGAATTGCAGATTTTAATTGGAGTGAAAGTGAAAGATTATTTTGAAGCATTGATCGCACTTCAAGTGGCCCTTTGGCCCTATAGCAAAATACATTTGTGATGTCTGCCATGTTTGCAATGGAGATTCTCACCTCGAAGATGTTGGATCATTTGAAAATATAGAGCTACTTCAATGATCTAAATAGAAGCTTCAAACCAATTTCAGTATGAAACTCAAATTTCTAAAGTAGACCGAAGGTACTAAGGAGTTCAATAACCAAACCATTCCAGGAAATAAGCCTGAAGAGTTTAAGAAAATCAGTAACAAGGAAAATTGTTACCAGTGCCAAGGAAAAAGACGCTTCACAGTAAACTGCAAGAAGTCTAATGAACAGATCAATATAGTTCAAGTGAAAAAGTCTAAACCTGCACAGGAGTCAGGAAAAGGGCCCACAGCCTAGATGGGGGACAATCTAGAGCTGCGAAAACCTGCTCCTACAAATATTATTTACAAAGAAATTGACATTAGTGATCTGTTAATTGATGATGACGCGCAGTATCAATTATATCAAGTGGTCAATTTAGATGTGAGCATGGTAACAAGATCCGGAGCAAAGGGTATTGACACCAAAATAATTAAGGAAGTTGCTCAGCTGAATGCGTGACAACTGGTGGACAAGATTTGAACTGCAGATAATCTGGAAGAATTGACCAAAGTCAAGTTAGATGGGGCAAATATGTCAATCCCCCTTAGCATGATCAAGGAATTGTTTACTGATCTATTAGTGTAAAAATTTCACAGCCTTGATACATCTAATAATGACGCTATACACTCAGTAAATATGATTTTACAATACTCCAAATGTACTTATATAGATACTAGTTAATCAAGTATGTTGAGGGCGATAGTTAACAGTGGTGCGCCCATAAACATTGTTTTTAACAGGCTGGTGAAGAGGATAAAGATATTGTCTATTTAGAACACAATAAAGAATACAGGACAGCTAGGCCAAATACCACCATCTCATGTGGAGCATATAGCACTCTTCCACTTCGATTTGGATTCTTAGTGGTATCCACCCCAGCAATAGTTTTGGCCAACCAAAACTATAATATTCTGATCAAGACAGAGTCTCTAAAAATATGGAGTTAAATGTAACTTTGAGGTAATAATTTAATCATATTGGTTCAGACGTTATCATTAGGTTTATCAGAAAGATGGGGAAATCCACTGACCAAGAGAAATAACTTCATCATCTGTTTTACATTGACAGCTTGTCCCGATTTGATACCAACTAGTTGGCTGGAAGTGACAAGAAATGCCGACAGAAATCAAAGAAAATTGGGGAATCTCACTAAGAATTAAGAGTGTGAGAACCATACTGCTGGGATCACAAATAATAGTTAACGCGAGTTGACATTGGAGATACCTGAGCTACTGTATGGGGAAGGTGGAAGCCCCTGGAAGTAGTCTAGAGTAGAGCCTTGGGTGGCTCCTGTAATAATTATGCCAGGCCATGGAGAAATTTGAGTTCTCCTAGCGAACTTGAGTAAAAAACTGATGAAAATTTAGAAGAATCTGATCATCGCGCTTTTTATATAATCCTGGTGGCTGAATTGAGGAAATTCCACAAATTTTGGGACCCTCAATGAAATGATATTATTTGCAGGGGTGACCAAAAACATAAATATATTGGTTGATCAAGAGCAACTCGCTGATCTAATGAACAGAAAGCAGGAGGAGGTCCTTGAGCTATTCAACAAATATTGGGAAGTATTTGCCCATGACGACCACAATTTGCAATGTTCAAGAGATGTAATCCATAAGGTCGATACCAGGGAAAATTTGCCAATAAGAATGAGACTAATCTGTCAATTAGAGGTGGCTGAAGTAGAAGTGGAGGAATAAAAAAGAAAACTAGTGAAGTATGGGATTCTAGTTCCATCATCAAGTCCTTGGGCGAGCCCTATCCATATCATGAAGAAGAAGGATGGCTCAAATTGGGTGGTTATCAAATATTGGAAACTGACTAAAATTACTAAGAAGGATTTGTACCCACTACCAAGTATTGACAATGTGATAGATTGATTGGTAGAAGCGAAGTATTTCTCTGCAATGGATCTTATATAAGGATTTTGGCAAATCTATTTACCAAGAGAAGACCAAGGAAATGCATAATTATTACCACGGAGGGGCATTATCAACTGATGAGGATTCCCCAGGGTCTATGCAATGTACCCCAACATTCCAAAGGGCCATGGATGCCATACTGGATGACCTTAAGTTGTTATGCGTCCTGTGATAATTGCATGATATAAATGTGTTCAGTAGGACATTTACTGACCATTTACACCGCATGGAGGAAGTTTTCAAGTAACTATCTACAGCTAACCTGAAGATTAAGCTGAGGAAGTGTAACTTCTTCTTAAAAGAGTTAGAATATCTGGGATTTGTAATCAACTATAGTAGACTGCCGCCGCAAGCCAAGAAAATTGAACCCATAGAGCAAAGGGCTGTACCAAAGAGTGTCCAAGATATCCAAGTGTTCCTTGTAATGGTTGGATACTATAGAAAATTTTAACTCTTATTTGAGGTAAGCTGAACAAGGGGACGGACATTATTAATAAAAAATAACAAACCAAAACACAAACCAAGCGCCCTAAATGAGTGGCGAGAGACCAAAAGTAAAAGGAAAATTAACCTACAGGTTTAGCAGTTGTGAACCGCTTATCCCACCATGGCGGAGGGGAGGGGGAGGGGGATCAGGCTGGTTATAGATTTCATCTTCATAAATGAAGAGGCGGATCAAAGCTGGGAGCAAAGGGGTTAGGGCATCCGCGGGATGTGGGTCGAGGAAAAATAGAAAAATGTTAATTTTTTTTTAACAATCTGGGCCTGGAGTATAGCCTCCAGGAATTTAGAAAACATGGTGTTCAGCTTGTATGGGTGCATCAGGAAGCTGGTAAAATTTAGTGATATTGGATCTGGTGATGCGCATTGTGGGGAAAACTCTGCCAGTGCAACAAGTTTCCTGATAGCAGAGGTGGCAGTTTCTCTTAATCGTTCAATTTCCACTTTTGCAACCTCAGGGAAGTCGGTGGAGTAACTGATTATTGAAGCCCTTCATTAAATTCAGTGACAGATAGTGACACAGCTTCACGGAGATGGCGGCTATCAGGAGAGGTCACGGAGGCCTCAGCAAGTTGATGGTCACTCAAGAATGGGGTAACGGTGGGTTTGGGGACATATTTCTTGGGTGGGAATGGGGCATCGAAATCTGAAGGGAGATATGGTTCCAAATTAATTGTAAAATTGTGAGGTGGGACAATTCTTCAGATTTAGTTTATTCATCCAATAAGTCCCAGGGATTTTGGCTGAGCGTGATGGATTTGGAGGGACGTGGTTATGGATGGGTAAGTTTTGGGGCGTGTAATTGGTTGGATTGAATTTGGGTCAAAACATGCTCCTGATTGGGTATATTGTGAAGATTAAGCCAGCTTGGTCTTTGGTTGCAAAGGTTTTGTTGATTTTTGAGCGTTCGGCTGGAGGGGTGAGGGAAGCCAAAATCCCCACTCAAACGCTATTTATGTGGCCAGTGTGGGCTTGGCGGATTCCGCTTGTTTTGAATTATAGCTACAATTTTTTTGGAATGATCCAACTCACGGCAAAGGGGGAAAATGGTGCGGCTGTTGTCAATATGAGCCCAAAAGAAGTGATCTGGTGCAGATGGGATATGGGCACGTGGTGGGATGTGCTGGGCTATGGTTGGCTGGTGGGTTAATGGTGGCCATTGCCTGTGGTGCCACTAACCGCTCAGCTCCGCTCGGGACCAGGATGTGGAGGATGTGGTTTGTACCATATTTGGACAGCCCCATCATCAATTCTTCATAGAGTGTTTGGGGAGGAAGGTGCAAAGGAAGGTTTTCAAAGGTCACCACCATTGTGGTGTCACTTGGGAGGCGTGTACAGGTTGTGGTAATAGGTGTGTTTTCATATTAAGGGCGTAGTTGCTGCAGCAGCTGCGTTCTCTTCAGCAGGAAAACCAATATCAAAATAGCCCTTATAAGGGCGGAAGTCAATAAATCTTTCTGGTGAAAATGTGGATGTTGCCAGCTCAATTATTGCTTTGTTGACATATGGGAAGAGACGCCCATATTTGACTTGGAGGCAAAAGTAAAATTCTGGATTGGGGTAGGACAAGTGGGAGGGGGTAGGTTGGGTGGACTCGCGCTAAGTGTAATAATAAGTCCCTTTGAGGGACAAATCAGCCCAATGCATTAGGCAGACTGGATGAGCCAGTTCGCATGCATTTGCCTGCTGGGTGGAAACTTCTAGCAGGTGGAGCGCTGCCCCACGCTGGGGCAGCAGGTGGCAGATCCGCTGACATAACTGGGAAACTGATGAGGTGTAGGTGGCAATGGAAAATTAACAGATGCTTATAATAAATTCGCTCAAAAGTGATGTTGAGCGGAAGATAATATAGAATATTCATTTGGAATTTTTGCAAGAATCGCTGATCCTCTCTCCCATTTACTGAAGGATACAAAAAAGAATTCATCTGGAGTAAAGAGGCCCAGAGTTCCTTTGATAAATTATTCCAGTATTAAATAGATTCTCTGACTTTGAAATATCTGAATTTTGATTGAGAATTTATAATACAATTGATACTTTGTTAACAGCAATTGGCGCCATACTGAGCCAAGTAGCTGAACTTGGTGATGTACATCAAGTGGCGGATGTGAGCCAGACACTATCAGCCGCTGAGAGGAATTACACAATAACTGAGCGTGAATGCCTTGTGGTCATTTATACCTGTAAACAGTTTAGAGTGTATATTCATGGAACGCACTTCAAAGCGGTGATGACCCACTCCTCCTTGCATTGGCTATACAGTTTAAGAGAATCAGAAGAATGACTGGCTCAATGGACACTAAAGCTATAGTCTTACAATTATGAGATAGTCCTTTAAGCTGGAGCTTGAAATCAAAATGCGTATGGCTTATTGCAGTTACCAATGATCCAAGTGGTATACCAGCAAGCGGATGAGCTATTCCAGAGAATGGTTTATGGAGAAATTGGGAACGAGCCCCAAGAAATTAAGGTGCGCTTCAAAAAGTGATGGAAAACACCATGACCCTGGATGGACAAGCTTTCAAGATGAAGATGGGTAGTGATTACTATTCAAAAGCCATTGGAACAAGCGGCTTATTTTCAAGAAACTCATAATGTTGTTTTCCCGGAGGCCTGAGGAAGATGACCAATCATATCTGCCAGTATTACTACTGAGAGTCCTTCAACTACAATGTTGTGATCTATCTGGCTTTTTGCATGGAGTTCCAGTTGCACAAGCCGCACAAGAACACGATTGGATACTGACTGGTTCACCAAGAATTTGCTTAGCATACTTTATCATCAATGTGATGGGACCATTAACTATGAGTACCGGGGGAGTCGGATACTTTATGGTTGTGATTGATTATCTGATGAGAATGGTTAAGAAAGAGGCCGTGGTAAAAGTAGATGCTACCAGCACTGTGAAAGTTTATCCTAGATCAAGTAGTATATTTACATGGATGCCTGCAGGTGTTGTTGAGCGATAATGGAACAAATTTCACATTTCATGTGATCCCGCAATTGAATAAAATAATGGGAATCAGGGAGTTGTGTCTATACCTTACCAGCCGGAGATGATAGACTGGTAGAAAGGGTCAATGGGATGATGGCCGCAATGCTGAGGAATCTGGTCGCAGAGAGAACTTCTATGTGGGGAACATACCTTAGTTTGGTGATGTTCGCCTACATTAAGTCATCTTACAGTGTTGGAAAAATGCCATTTGAGTTGCTATATGGAAGGAAGGCCGTATTGACAGCAATTTTATATTTGGTGGTGGAACCAACATTGGGGATGAGTGCTGAGCAGTACTTGAACTGATTGATGGATATCATAATCAAAATGCAATTGCAAGCATTTGGTATGATTTTAAAGAAAAGGGTCTGAGCAAAAATGATGAAAGATAAAAACTGCCAAGCTTTTTCAGAATAACAAATAGGTGAAAGAGTTGCCTATTGCGATACACAAGGTTTTGGAAGAAGAAACAAGATGGATGCATTGTGGTCAGGTCTGTTTGAGATTACCATCAAGATGGTGATGGACGCCTACTCCATTAAGAAGCTCTTGATGGAAGGATAGTAAATTGAATCCATGCTTAGTATATAAAGCAGTGGATCAATGAAAAAAATAATAATAAAATGCTTCTAAGGATCGCTGAACCATTAAGATGGTTATGTCCTGAAAATTTTTGGTTAAGTTCAAAAAGGACCGCTGAACCAAACTAGATGGTTAAGTCTTAGAAAACAAGAGCTCAGAACCATAGAAAAGTGGTAGGTCTAAGTATACCTAGGAACCAGCTTGGAGGAATAAAATAGAAAAGATGGACCACTGAACCAAGAAAAAGTCAAGTCCTATATAAAAAAGAAGAAAATAATAGATTGATAAAAATATAGCGGAAAAAAACGCATAAAAAAGATATTTTTTCTAATATTTATTTCTAGAGGTTATCCTCAACTTTGGGATGATTCCGCCTATGTCGCCTCTTGGGGAGGGAGGATAGATTGCAGTAGGATTAAACAACCCATCAAATCTAAGTGAGATCTGATGCTAGCAAGGGCTAGACTTACTCAAAACCAAGTTTGTTGAGCTAGAGAAGTTCCCTGCGAGAAAGCAACTTGGAGAAGAGAGATGGAGGAATTAAAACATGCCAAACAAAATACCCCAGATCATTGAGGAAAGCAATGGAAAAAGAAGAGGCAGTCAGTGAATAACTCTCAAGTAATCTTGATATGCACTGGAGCCAGAAGATTGGTCTTGGGTGCTTGACAACAAGCTTCATCAAGAACATTGGACATATGGGCCGGCATGGAGCAAGGGATACTATGCAAGGGTTGTTGAATCATGCCCTCTATTAAAGCAATCAGAGGAAGATACTTATGAGATGCGCCAGAAATGAGATAGTTGTGCATGGAGCAAATGGCATCCTGCAGATGACAACTACGAGCTTCTTGGAAGTGAAAGTAGAATGAGCAATGATATTTTAGGAGAGGCTGGAAGCTTTGTGGCCCGACTCTAAAGAACTTAGCCAGCAAAGCGAAGAGCATAGGCTGCAACATCTTGATATATGATGTTTTTGAGATTGGAGGGGTTCAGAGCTATAAATAGATCCTCAGTTACTAGGGTCCTCAGTTCTGTATATGGGAGTTTTTAATGCTTGCTGTTTCTGATGGCTAGTTCAGTTGACAAAACAGCTGGCTTGTAATACTGGCCAAGTCATAAAAGGAACTCCAGAAGCAAGTCCAATCTGGCGAGGAACAATTGATCAAGAGTGGAGGACATTGCTTCAGGAGGTTTGACAATGATGGTAGGAGAATCTTCAAATGGAGCCAATTTAGGAGAGTATTAAAGTCTAACTCAGGAATTGACAATAGAGAAAGGATTGGTTGTGAGTCATTAAATACAATTGCTAACCTGGTTTTGTCAGAAAGGATACCATTTCCAGTAATCTATGGTAGGACCGGTCACAGGTACTTGAATGAGAGTATGAGTCCTGGGAGGACCATAGAAGAGGTTCCTGCATGCAGATTGACTCTTCAGCTGAAAGAGCTGAAGGTCTTGATTGAACATGTTATCAAGCAGTTGTGGTACCAAGACTCCGAATTAGACATATGAGCTAGATGAGAGGGGGGATGTTGTACTATTATTATATCTAATAATAAACACTCTGGAAAAAATTAACCTCTAATTTTTGGGGAATTAAAGCTAAAAATAATGAGATAAGCTCTCTAGAGAAGAATTAAGAATTCTTGAGCCATGAAGTTATTACAAGAAGATAACTGTAATGAATGGTATTAAGCTGTTTGTAGCATTTCAATTCAAGTTCATATTTTCAAATCTAAGAAATTTGAATAAAAAAATTTTTGGTGTTTGTCAGGTTTGGGCGGTGGGTTGTGCCTCGCCTGAATTATTGATTAGGCTCTTGTGAGCCTATCAACAGTTTGGGTGAGGCCCCAGAAGGGCGACCTTTAAGGTTGAGCCTGTACAAATCCAAACTTCATTTGGAATTCTCTCTCTTTCTCTCTGGTGGCCTCGGGGCCGCCCTTACCTTATCTTACCTGATGATCCGCGCACAACAAGTTTTTGTTGCATCAACAAAAACTTGGGTTTTTGGGGTTTGATCTTCCTCAGATAGCCTGTTTTTTCCTTGGTGTGTTCGCAGCATCAGATTATTTGATCCTGTTCATCAGCGACTTTTTATTCAATACAAATAAAATAAGGTTAATTCTGGGGTTTGCAACCTCACTTACCTATTTCGTCTTTTTCTCACTCCGAATTTTCCTAATTCTGAGGTTATCTACCTCAATAATCCAGCTCATGCTGGACGTTTGGCATGAATTGCGTTGAACCTAAGGTAAGATAGCAATCGGAAACTGGGACATTTCCAACTGTTACAATAACAAGTGTGATTTTTAATAAGCATTCTTAATTGCGCCGCAAAATGAACATAGAAGACAAGAATCTCCTGTCAAGGACAAGGAGAAGAATTAGGAAATTGAGGACGCCAGACCAAGAATCCTTAATATGACAGTGGGTCATATGCCCTGATGGGGGGAAACCTGGATCCCAGGATTAATATCATCACAAGTAAATCGATCAGCCCAGCCCAAAATAAGATTTAAAACCATGCTCTGAGTAGGCAGTAGCAAGGAGGAAGAGGAAGAGAGCCGCATGCTGAAGGTCATCCCAAGCAGCATTGAGTACCAATCAACTGTACTCTGCTTGAACTAAAGAAGTATTCAACCTAGTGTCCAAAGTGGTATTTTCCCATCTAAATCCTTTTCTCGCTGGAAATCTAGGCAAGAGGGGGATGTGTTGGGATTTTTATCCACATTCCCAGCTGACTAGATTACCAGGGGTCACTAGGGGATAATTCCTTATAGAAAATAAATTAGTTATCAGTTGACTCCAATTTTGGGTTAACAATGTTTGGGGTATTCTAGGTAATTTTCTTGGCTCATATTCATTAAGGATCGTCTGAGTGAATGCTTAAAATCTTGTTGAGCAGAGTTGCTGACGAAATG
>JAKSZP010003475.1:0-26613 GCA_022478985.1 Massospora cicadina | reverse complement strand
TGACTGAACGAGGCAACTCCCCATATGATTTCAAAAGCATAACCTTCAAAACCCAGTCCCCAGATCCTACAGTGAACTTTTTCAAGCTACCGTCCTTCTGCTTCAAGTTCTTTACCAGCTTGTTTACATTAAAGGAGATCACTCTGCCAAAACCTTTCAGCTGAGACATCATGGCCCCCCTATTGATCACAGGTGGTACGTCCCTCAGAATGAACCTTCTGATCTCAGTGACAATGTCGAGACATATGGCCTCCTCATTCTTTGTGCTCAAACTGGCAGCCAAAACCTGTTCCTTCTGAAGATTAGACTGGAAGGTCATAAGTTTTAACCCAGGAGCAAACGTGAAATATGGAGTGGGGCGAACCCACACACCTTATCACCCTGACCATGAGCATCTCCTTAGACCATCCGGTCTTCACTTACACGGCGTGAACCCTCTTGAGGCTCTCCAACATGCTCGCTGTCAGATCCTTGGATGGGCCGGAGTTCCCCACTTCAAAAAGCTTGGTTTTTATACCAAATCCATTAGCAGCCACCTCAGCAAAGGAGACAGAAGCCCTCTGCAGCAGAAGCCACCCCCGCTGTCGATTTGTTAATGGAGTTGGTATCTCCCGTTTGGTTTTGTGATGCAGTTTGCTCTCCAGGCCCTTTTTTGTGGGACCATCACAGCCCAATCGGGTCAGTCCGTCATTTTGGTATGTGAGTGCTCTCACCTTTCGCTGCACCAGTATAAGCCCACATAAGCTACTGGCTGCTATCTAGGCTTTATGCCAACCTAGAAAACCGCGGTAATTATTGTAGACAGGTGAGCCAAAGCTCAGCCAATAAGGATTGCCCCACCCTTGTTACTGAGACCTGCTTTTACAGCGCCCCACCTCATAGGAAAGTAGTGTGACAGATGATGCGCCTAACTCTTGCCTCCCCCTTCCTGCCCATATTCCCCCCAAAGGAGAGTGGAAGCACCCGCAAGAACAGGTTGGGTCACAGTTATTAGCTTCCATCACACTACCCATCCAGGCCACTACCGGACCTTTCCAGGGCGCCTCTCTGGGCTCTGGTGTTAGCTACTCACTCATGTTTCCATAAGCTTTCCTCAGTTGCGCCATGTGAAGGCCCCAGCTTACCCTACCTTGCTCCCAGTAGCGAGGATCTTCACCACTCAGGAGGTGAGGTTTCTCCATTATCACAGAGCAAGGCTTGGGGGCAACCGTGTTGGGTAAAGATATACTGGTGGAAAGTGGCTGTGGCTTTTGCCGTCTGAGCTGGGATAGCCACAGCATCAACCCATTTGGCAACGTGATCAATCCCAACCACTATATATTGATTCAAATCCTTTGTTTGGGGTAGAGGGCCAACAACATCGAGATTTATAGTGTGGAAAAACTGTTGAGGGGTGGTAGGTTGATATTGATACTTGGTTTTGAAGCTGGATTGCTTTTTGCATGTTAGAAAAGCATCCAAGACTTTGACGATGGTCTCCATGATTCCCTCCCAATAGTAGCGTTCTTTTTCCCACTCATAAGTTTTCCGCACTCTGCTATGCCCTAGGAGGGCATAAGACTCCATTATGACAGGTACTCGATCTGAGGGTCGGAGGTAGGGTAACCAGTTCACCCCTACTTTCTTGTATAGATTCCCATATTCACCTTTATGTTATGAGAATGTTGAGCTAGCATCTTCTGGACTGGTTTTTTCCTCATCCTCCCAAGCATCAGGGGTCATTAAGAGATCATGTAGCGGCTCTGCTTCACTATTGTCTAAGTGAAGGATGAGCAGCTGATTCAACCTATTAACATTCATGTGGCTCTTCCCAGCTTAGTGTACAATGGTCATATCAAAGTGCTGGAGCTTTAAAGCCCAGCTTGCCAACCTCTTAGTGGGAACCTTCATATTTTGTAACCACTTGAAAAAGCGTTATCAGTAACCTTAAATGAGGTCCCATATAAGAAAGGGCGGTGATATTCAACAGCAGTCAAGACGGTCAGGCATTCTTTCTCCATGACGCTATAGTTGCGTTCTGCCTTAGGGAGCATCTAGCTGAAATATGAAACGGGGTGATCAACCCCATGCTCATCCAGTTGAGCTAATATAGCTCCAACTGAGTATCCAGAAGCATCCATAAACAGCATAAAGGGTTCATATAATCAGGATGGTGCATGATTGGCCGTTGCTGCAGCAGTTTTTCTAGAGTTCTAAAGCAGTTTGTTGTTACGCTCCCCTTTGGAAAAGGGTGTTTTTAGTTAAAAAACATATGAGAGGCTCTGTAATCTGAGAGAATTTTAGTATATGATGGTAGTACACCATCATGCCCAAAAAACACCTGATATCGCAGAGGGTTTTGGGAGCAGGCTTCTTAAATATCACCTTGTTACTATCTTGGAGGGGCTAGTCGCATCTTGAGAGATAGCGTGCCTAAGGAAATTCAACTTCTTTTGTAAGGTTGTACATTTGGAGGGCTTCAGCTTAATGTGAGAGTCCCTCAAACGTTGGAAACCTTCCTTTAAATGAGAAATCTGCTCATTAAAGGTTTGTGAGAAGACGGTGATATCATCAAGATATACAATTATGCAACTAAACTTCAGATCCTGCAAGATGTGGTCCATGGCTCGCTGAAAATATGCGGGCGCATTGCACAACCCTTGTTGTAAATAGGTAGGTTGGAAGAGACTGTCGCTGCAGCCAAGCTCACTTTTTTCTGGTCTTGAGAAAGGTCCATTTGCCAGTATCCTCTAGCCAAGTCCATGGCTGAAAAGAATTTGACCCAAAGATTTGGGCCAGAGCATCACCAACTTTCTGGATTTTGTAGCTGTCCTTCTTGGTGAGGTTATTCATCTTACGTTAGTCCATAACTACTTGATATTCACCATTCTTCTTTTTTATGAGCAATAGTGGAGATGACTGGGGACCTAGAGAATGCACCAGTAACACCGCTTCCAGTAACTATCTAAGCTCCGTCCTCATCTGTAGCTCCTCAACTTTTTATTTGGGATAAGGCTTGGATCAAATAGGATTGGCATCACCAACATTAATGGTGTGGCACCAGCCCTTCATATGCCCATAGTCAGTATCAGATTTTGAGAAGATGACGCTACATGACTCCAGTAAAGAATGAATTTCTTTAAGCTCAGCGGGAGTTAGATTATTATAAATCTGAACGTTGGGAAAAGCACATATCATTTGGTCTTTAGGTAGTCCCATATCCAGAATAGACCCAATATAATGGACTTGGTGGATGTCTTCAATTAGAATCAATAGAGCTTTTCCAATCTCCTGATGCTTCTTTACAATCATGTCCTTGTCAGTGAGATTCCCCAGCAGAAGATTGATAGGTCGCTGGTAGGCAGGGTCTAGGATACCTTGAAACACCCAAGGTTCCAAAGGGTTATTCCATAAATGCTTGTTAAGTGCAGAAGGCAGTTGCAGGAAATTTGTATAGTAATTTTGGTGTCTATCACCTTTTGTTCACCCTCTTTGACTACTGCCTCCTCTGACGCATACAATGGAATGCCCTCTGAACCATCCACAGAGTCAGGCAGCTTTTTTGTGTTCTTGCCCGATGTGGTATAAGTAAGGTTGAGGGCGGAAGAAACATACTCAACTACTCATGTATATTCATTCTTCTTAGGCTCATCATTTGTAAAGACTAGGGGAACATCGTAATTTAGCTGAGAGATAAATCCCTGTTTCATGTTAATGATTCCATCATACTCAATCATGAATTGCATGCCAATGAGTAGGTCGAATGCATTATTGATTAATGCTACAGTGGGGGCAGCCAGTAGGAGCTTCCTAATGTATGGTTAAAGAAAAGAAGACTCCAATAGCTCAAGTATTTTGGTCCCTGCAGTTCCAAAATCTTGTTAATAGTCCAGGTCGGGCGCCAACTTAACTTTTTGATGAGCTTTTTAGAGATCACGTTCACTTGAGCACCTATATCAAGGATGGCTAGAATGCGCACCTTATTGATGACAACCTCTACCTTAGTTATTGTGTTACCAAAAGTAGGCGGGAGTGCAAGAACCTCCTTCAACCGGAGAGTGGAGGAAAGGCTTTGAGCCATCACAGGGTAATTGTCTTTAATATTGGAGGGTATAAACATGCTGGGTGGATCGTATCACTGTACCAATAAGTTGGTCTACATAACTAGCAATATCAATTACCTCTGAAAACCTTGACAAAAGCTGAAGATAAGTTCATCGTAGTACTATGGATATCAATTCTCTCTGGCCTCATTTTATCAGAAACCTGCACTTCCATTGGAGCTCCAAAAACATAATAGCCTGCATCTTCACCACCCCCTTCAGACTCATCATCAGAGTGATCGTCAATGCACCTCAACGAGTTACTAAGAGGAGTATGAAAAACCATCTTAATCTCCTCCCAGGGGAGGGCTTTGTCAATCTCATCTATCCTTTTGAATTTTGAAGATAGAATCGTGGCTGCACTAACTTTTGAGGGGCTTTGGAAGTTTAATGGCTCTGACTTTTGCCTCAGAAGTGACCAGCTTGGGCTGCCCCATAAAAGCAGGTTTTGAACTAGAGGCATCCTGAGTTGAGGTTGGGGGATATGAGGGAGCAGTTTAAAAGGATTGTGATACTAAATTCAACTTAATTGACTGCACGGCAAGTGGGGGACCAGGTAAAGTGATAATTGACTTCACCGGTTGAGCTTTTGAACCTGAAGCTGGAGGGGAGAGATGCCCCCTAACTGACAATATCTTCTGGCTATCCTCACATGGTGTAGGAGTATTTTGGCGCTGCAGCTCTATAGAATCGGGGTTCCAGAGGGATACAGCCATAGAAGAGGCTGAAGGGGTCAGAGAGGATCCCCCTTTGGAGCTTTTTGCAGAAGGTCAGGTTCATAAAAGTAAGCCACTGCTAGCAATGCCTCTTTGAATTCCTGTACAGTTTGTAAGGTGTTCTTGACTGTGGTGATAAACATTGCTAAAGGGGGATAAGACGCCAAGCTATCCACAATAGCAGCAATAGCAATATCTAGCAGGAGAAGTTTGGCCAGCAACTGAGGTTGAGCTTTGCTAAAGAATAACTAAAAAATGAGGGGATCGATTCTCCCTCTTGCAGGCTAAGGCACATGGAAGCCTGTTTTTGCCATTGTAAACTCTGTTGTGGACCAAACTTGTTAATCAGGCTTGTTTGACCTCAGCTTAGGTGGTAAGTGTAGCCATTTGAGGAACCATGATCTCTTGAGTCATTTGACTCAAGCAATGAAGGATATACTTGAGTTTTAAAGGTCAGTCTCTCCTTCCATTGCAGATTCATAAACATAAAGGAACGAGGCGATACTTCCTTCACCAGGTGTGAACTTGTATCGGAATGGAGGTTTAAAAAGAAAAAGGGAAGGTCCATAAGGACCTTGGGAAGAGTGCTTCTCAAGCCTTTTAAGGCGAAACAAAGCAATGGCTAGTTGGTTCTCTAATGAAGCCAGCCTTGATTCCAGAATAAAAGTCATTTTTAGTATGTAATAGGATTTTAGTGATATACATGGTCCCCTGTAATAAGCCCCACTTGTTGGATTTTGGGCTTGAAGATGCTCTCTGGGTGCTTGATTTACCAAAATCCAAAAATTGGGGATTTATACCATTATTTTGAAAATAACCAAACTTCAAAAACTTAGAAAGTTAGAGATTTAAATTTTTTATTAAGCGTCATAGGGGATATTTAAAACTAAACTCCTCTCGAGATATGGTCATTCAGTATTTAAAATGGTATTGAGGGTCAAATGGAATTTATAGGTAATTTTGGAATGGCTTGTTACCGTCCAGATAAGGAATTATGCAATTTCAGCCTATCAAAGCTCTGAAAACTCGCTTCAATTTAGCTAAATGACAAATGAGGAATTTTTGGTAGGCAATAAGTGCCTGTGTGGTAACAATTTAACAATCTTAGCTAATCCCCATTAGCTAAAATTCTTGCATCTTGGGGACCCCTGCCACGCCTATAAAAGGGGGTGGTCCCCGCATTGGTGCTTGAATGGACCTAGTTTTGTCTTGAGGGGTACCCTCTAATGGACATCCCAGGGTCTGCCACATGGTCAGAATAATCTGACTTCTCAATCTTGTTTGTATTTCCTGTAGAGTATTTGAAATCGTGTTACCTCATTTGCAGGGTTCCACCAAGAATTGGCCAGGTTTTTTTGGCCAATATTTTCATTATTTAAATCAATCAAATCAAAGTCATAGACTTGTAAATATCAAAGTATTCACCTTTTAAGCCAATTTTGACCCACAACATTCTTATTTTTTAGCCAGGAGGGCAAATGTCTAACAGGGGAATAGTAAAGAGTCAAACTAATGATTATGGGCTATCTTAACTAATAAGATTAATCAGAGAGCTCAGGATAATATTCATCTAGAGCCTTAAATGAGTTCATGAAGGATGACAAAGTATCATATTGTGACACATATGAGTTTGGAAGAACACACAAAATGTCAACGTCATAATGGACTAATTATCTTAGAACGTTCATTATACAATATCTAATCTACTAAACACTTATTAAATGGGAGGAATTATCAACGGGTTGTGTGAATTTTCTAAGACCTTACTACAGAAATTAACTTCCAAGGAAGTTTATCTGTAGGCTGAGCTGAGTCAAGTGGGGAGAAGTGTTGTCAAAGATGCTAACTTGAATTCATTTAAATAGCTTCTATTTGATATTTGAACTTGATGAGATTAATAAAACCACTCAACTAATAGACCATACTATTGTATATCTCAACCTTAAGGCCTCCCAGCAATTCCAGGATCATCACACAGAGGTTCACTTACTTTAAACCAATTTCCTTATAAACAGATACAATAATGCCTATTATACGAATTGTATTCATTCTACCCATCGTAATGTCCAATGATCATGATCCCTAAAGGATATTGCAGATCTGTAGCTAAAGAATGACTAAAAATAAATACCATCTTTATCTAATAAATAATTACATTTTTTCTTGTAGTTAACTAGTTTCTCAAAAGTAGTTCCAGGAAGTAGAGATTCACTATACCAGGAATTGAAGAATTGACTATTTTATAGCTTTCTTACAATATCTGCTAATGTAACCTCAATCAATGGACAGATATCGTGCAATCAAGTAATATCATTAATTTTCAAGGTGGAATTACAACCTGTGCAGTAGTGTGCGTTTGCCGCATTCTACACTTTTTAAAGTGATGACAGCAAGGGACAATTCAATGGGATTATATCTTTACTAAACAAAAACTTAAAATTAATCACTCTTTTAATTGAGACATAATTTTTTATTAGTCTGGTTTTATTATTGATTGAATTATCATGTGAAGATTGAAATGTCACCTTTTAAAATAATACATTTAAGAAAATCCGCGTTACCAAGATAATTGTCTCCAATCATAAAATTGAAAAACTGAAGAAACAACCCACTATAAAGTATCAGGATATGATAGCCTTGGTATTATTCAATATAAAACTTACTTTAAACAGACTATTGATTTTCTTTCAATCATAGTATCAAAGAGATCAACTGATGCCATTGAGCAAATTTGTGGCATGAAAGAAAAAAATGATTATCATATGCTTTGATGACAACTTGATATGTTATAGAATGTATTAGTGGGACTTGCTAGTAAGATCCTGAGAATAGAACAAAGTATATATGATGGATATAAGAACTCATATACTACTTTATAAGTAATTGTACGCTATACACTTGAAGACTTTCCCCAAATCTTTTCTTGTGGAGGGTAGCGTTGAATGAGCTTAAAAGATAGGATAAGTTCTTTTTCCTAGTAAAATACCCCTAAAAATGGACAGTTATAAGAAAAGAGGTTGAAAAAAACTTTATAGTCATTGAGATCGACGAATAAGTGACTGTTCCTACCCATCTGCGACCAAACCATGCGAAAACTAAGCATTAAGATAACTTGTATTGTCTAAACTTAAGACCAACCTTTATTTTTGGGGTCATAAAGGATGTTGTTAAGTTTACTAATGCTACCTTTTGAAAGTTGCACTTAAGTACCACAGATTTCATGAGACTTGGAGCCTTGACTACCTGAAGAGGAAATAGGAAATAGTAAGACTAATAGTATACCACATAATAGATTTAGTTGTTATCTTACTTCCAGGTTTTGAACAGTTGGATAACTCATAGTAGAGTTAAAACCATAGAGCCATACTAATCCTAGTTTTAAAGGAGAGGTTGAGAGAAATCACAGCATGCTTTAGAGAAGTCCGTCAAGATTTAAGGTTGTAACATTATTAAATACGCTTAGAGAATGTGTAAAAGTTTCATATATTACAAAAAAGACGTCTAAATGGTCTGAAGACGCACCCTGGTTAAAATAAATGTCTTATCTCCAGTGGTCCACACATCGCATCAATTTAGTTGAAAGAGAGGGTCACTTAATTATTGCTTAATATCTTCCTCGTGTATTTAGTACTAGATTATGTATGAAGATCTTTTGTGTACAACTAAAGAACTTTTAAGCTCATTTTTTACTATTTAAGCGTTAAAGCATGCGGTTTTAGTGAAATTAGCAATTGCCTTAGAGAGGCAGTGCACTCTTTCAAGGGTAATTGGCCAATCACCTAAGCATGAAAGCTTGTAATCAAGAAAAATTATCTGGGGCTGGTTAAGCAGATTAATAAGCTCTTAAATACACTCTATGAGGACATTAAACGATTTTGGCTTTTTGATAATGGTTTCAATTTCTCGTTGATAAAGATTTGATTCTTTACATGTTTACGCTTTATCCTTTTATAAAACCCAGTGACTAATTTATTAAAAAAAGTATTATATCTCTATTCATTTAATCTCCTAGGAGTTATTAGGTGTAGTTCATCTTATCTATATCACAACAAATCTTAGTATGGGTAAGCACTTTTTCCATAGTCTTGGTAGGGCTAGTTTATTTATAAGTGGTGAAGTTTTACTATTTAAAAAGAAAACAAGCTTTTATATTTGTAAAGCTATCAGGGTTTTAAGCACAATTTATCATTAAAGGGTTTTAAGTTTTCTTTACAACATTAAAAATGAAAAGATATAATACTATGGAGATTAAAAAATAGACAGTTAAAAGAAGACTGAAGTTAATCAGCCAGAGTAGCAATATACAGCTATATTAGGGAGACTAATGAACTTAAGATATATTCACTTATTAATACAGGAGTAATATAATGTAAAGTTAGCATTTATAAGCTATCATCAAAATGTATTAAGAATTTTTTTTGATGAGCGAAATTTTAATGAGAGGATTTGATTATTACCCACTGACAATTTTGATAATAGGTGAGGACACTTTTTACCATCCAATAACTTATGACAAAAAAAGGAAATTACTAACGTTTACAATATTCACATATGCTATGGCTGGACGGTAAGAACAATAGGTAATAATGGGTACTATGTAATCAGTTAGTCCAGACTACCTTTTGAAATATTAAAGTGACCTAAGAAAGAAGCAGGCAGTAATTGACGACTTAGTTTTATAATCCATGAGAACAATACCCTGAAATAAGTTGTAATGCGCCAATTAATGCCCGTTTTACGCATTTTTGTATAGGTCTTGTATTACTACTCAATGTTTAGAAATCTAATGCAAAAAACAAGATTTTAATGATGGCTTTAGGTAACAAACTCAGAACTTTAATGAAAGATCATAAATAAATAGTGAACTTAGTATTAATAGGAAGTAAAAAGTTGGTAAGTACTATAAAGTTGAAGAAGCTTATGTTAACAAAGTTTAATCTAGTAAGATCAGCAATTATGGACCATCTAGTACTAAAAAAAAGATCAGCAATTATACGCATATTACATAAACGTTGGAAACCAATAATATTATACTTGATGTAGAGCAGAGACATTGTAAATTCAATTAGACCATACAAACATTCAACAATACTTAAACACTTAAAGAAACAAAAAATAATAAATTGAGAGTTCAGAAAAAGGTATTTCATTATGCTAAGCGTCACTTTTCTAAAAACTTTATATCTCTTCTCCAATAGAGATTTTTTAAGTGTAGCAATAATGGCGGGAAACCCCAGCTAAAGAATACACTGACTTGGCTAAATGAGTCAGAAACCCCCATGCACTATGTTACTTAGATGCCAACCTTAGGTACAGAGTCACCAGTTCTCAGGCGACAGCTACAAAAGCAGCTATCTCCCAAAGACGCGGCCACTCTAGAAAATTCAAGATCACCTGATTGCACATTCACAACCCAAACACTTAGGCTCAGCTTGCACTGAAGACCATCAATGCGCGGTGTCCCCTATTAAGGAAATTATCGCTTTCACCATCTGAGTGATAGCAGCTCTATGAAACTAATCATCCCTACCCTACACACCACACTCAATGAGTCCTCATTTTCACCCATTACATACTTTTGGCGCTGGGCTCCACGCTCCAAGCAAGAGGCGAAGCACATATTTATGACACTAAAAGTCAATTATAAAGTCGGATCAGCGCCCCAATCTTGCTAAAGAAGTGCCTAATTGAATCATTATAACTTACCCAATGAGGAATTAATTGTTAAAGTTTTGGATCTTTGCTCCCTTTAGTTATTGCTAACCAATTTGTACCCTAAAACGGACTTTGTCAAGCTGTAAAAACTCTTATGACAATCTTATACTATCCAAGGCACTAATCAGTCATCAAGTTTACCCATGAAAGTACACCCTTATCTGAGTCAATTTATGAATGCATGAATTGTGCAGAGGATGAACAAGAACCCTCCTTCCATTTTTCTGTGTATGTACCAATATGAATTAAACACCAAATTAGTGATGCCCAACAAACCTCCCATAAATGACAGAAAGTGCCAGATACCACTATAACATGCAAACACAAGAAATCCTCTAAATCTTAGCTAAGACACATTTCCGTGTCTTTCCAACAGTATAGGGCTCATAGCAAGCATAGACGCGCTAAAGGTGTCACTGCTTGTCAGTGACCCTTAGCACCTATACTACCTAAAAACGATGCACATGAAGCTACATTCATCATAAAGGCAAAAAATGTTCTGAAACTAGATATAAAAAGCACTCCCTTATTCAACACTCACTCATGCGGTTCACATCTAATATGAGAAAACCCCATTAGATACTATCCAAAGTCTATTTAAAATATTCAATGACGATTTAAGCCTTCCAAATCAATACAATTTCCTTAAAGCGGTAAAATAACAATATATTGATGTGGATTTCACTTAAGCTACTCATGGAGACCATGACAAAAATATTTCAAAATTGACATCCAGCGAGGCATTATTTGTATCTCATGAACCTGCTCAATATTGAATAGCTCTTGGTCAACCTTTTTTAACTTACTGACAAATATGGACTAAGAAAATGAAGCTGGTTACAGGCGCGGGTAATGGAGTTTAGATCCATGCTTTTAATGGATTATGGCATCCCCTCTTACTAAAAGTCTACTAAAAGGGAGAACATCGTCTAGGCAACATCTATCCCCTGGTGTGGGCTACAAATAATTCTCATCCTACATGTAGGGATCGTTAGGACATGCCAAGGTCTTCTTTGTGGAACTAACCAAGCGCCCCCTGTTGCTCGTGGTGTAAATCCATAGGCCACCTCACAACAGTTGTACTTGTTTCAAGAAGCTCCACTCTGCCACCCAATAACTATGGTAAGCCATAATCTCTCACATGTGTCTAAGACAGAAGTACCACAACAAAAAGTGTGTTCCAGTGTCAAGCGGAAAGCAACTAAGAATTAGACTGGCCTGCCAGCCCAGATGCCAGAGCATCTGAACAGCAAACCAGAATGCCTGAGGCACTGCTGCTGATATGACGAATATGGAACTGGAAAAGAGTTCCACCAATATCTGCTGGTGAGCCAGAATTTCATATAGGCACATAATAAAGTACCAGATGTACATGACCGTTAACCCCAAGGGGTATGAGGATGTCAGCAGATAATGCAGCTTAATTTTTAACATGTAAAAACTACTTTTTGGGAAGAATTCTTAATGGAAATTTAGTGAGAAAAATTGACCAACAATTTTCTCAGTGTGATGTGACTGATTAAATAGTAGTCAATTTTGGGGAAAACAAAGCCAGGATCAGGTCCCTTTAATTTAACATAAATGGCGAATTATTCAGGAATGGGTGGATTAGTTCCTTGGGAACCATCATCACAAAATTCGGCGGTGGGCCAAGTTGCTGTCAGTTTGACCTCAAATGCCTGAACCAAGACTCGACTACATTTCTGATGGTTGGCGTGATGGCATTTAGCCTGATGAGTGGCGGGAATCCCCCAAGGCCACCCCACATAGGGGTGGGCCCATTTAGTTGGGAGCGGGTTCAAGACGTCCAACCCACCCATGCTCAGTTGCTGGGCCATTTGTTCAGTCAATGGCATGCATCAGGTGCAACACCCAATTCGTTAGCAGGAAGCTGCCCATTGGGGGTGATGCCTGATGGATTTGGAAGTGGAGAGATTTTTCCAATCATCATGTTAATCAAATCACAAACGTTGGGCATTCTGGCCAATAGATCATTCTTCATACCTTTTTGACCATTTAAAATCTGAGCTTCAGACAGATTGTCACTCAAATTGGTTACAATCAATTTTATTTTGGTGATCTTGGCGCAGATTTCACTGATTCCTTATAATGGTTCTGCTGAGGTTAGTGTGGGCACTGGGAAGAGGATCTGAAGTGTGAGAGCTGTTACCCAGCGCTCATCTACTACATGAGTGAGATCGCCCTGAGTAGTGAGGGGTACAGCCATCCTCTTCAGTGCCTTTTTACTCAGAAATGGGAAAATTACCTGGTCAACGCCCAGGGGACGTTCCCCCAGGACTTACACCTAGTGAAGGACCTAACTTAAGTCCTCAGTCATGCGGTGAAAACTGCACAATAAACTCTGCATAAGGACTTTATTTGAGTTTTAAAAGCCACAAGGGGCTCCTAGTTCGGAAGACTTTGTGGGATGAAGGCCTTGGGTACTGCCCCACAAAAATAGGGCTGCGAGAATCTAAGCAACACTTAAAAATGTGAGTTCAACCATGATTGGGAATAGATCACACTACCCTTAGACTGACATATGCCCGTCCTGTTTAAGTACTGGGCATCTCATCTTCACCAACCTGAAAAGTGATATGCCTCTAATCCCCCTTGTGGGGGACAAGACCTGATGACACTCAGGTTTAAGGACCCTGAGGGGGAAAACTGAAGCCCTTCCCTTTGTCACCTAATTTTTTAGCAGAGTTGTGCTCTCCGGCCCCTTTTTGTTCAGGAAGCCTTGGAGTCCTTTTGAATTTGCTATCACTTTATTGCATGATCCATGTTTCCACCAGCCAGCTCATGCCAACTGAACCATCAGCTAGCTAAGCTTCAGCCCAACTCAGCAAACTGCGGCATTTATTGTAATCGAGTGCACCAAAGCGCAGCCAAC
This sequence comes from Massospora cicadina, assembly GCA_022478985.1. Classification (NCBI taxonomy): domain Eukaryota; kingdom Fungi; phylum Entomophthoromycota; class Entomophthoromycetes; order Entomophthorales; family Entomophthoraceae; genus Massospora; species Massospora cicadina. The sequence goes on along the minus strand of JAKSZP010003475.1, from coordinate 13,207 downwards.
CAGGATTGTCTCTCCCTTGTCCTGGGTTCAACACCCCGCAACCCCAGCTCGTGGAGTGGCCATTTGACAGGCACATGCCCACCTCGTGCCCTCTTCCTGCTCATATTCTCCCCTCAAGGAGTGGTTTGAAGCCTGCAAGAACAGGTCAGAACAGTCATCACTACCATCTTGCACTTCTTTCAGGCCACTACAAGACCAAACAACGTGCCTCTTTGGTCTCTGGTGTTAGCTACTCACCCATGTTTCAACTGCCTTTCCCCAGCTGCGCCACGCGGAGGCCCAGCTTACCCTAACTAGCTCACAAATGTGGATTATCTTCATTCCCAGGCTTCTCTCTCTGTAATAACTTCCTCTAACCTACTGGAACCTATAGATCTACAGATCAAGCAACTTCATCACGCACCTTAGCTTCCACATTAGCTACCCCTAATCTATATCAAACAACACAACCACCAGTCTCAACAATTGATATAATTATCACAACTTTACTTTAAAAAATTAACTGTCTGGAACAATGGCAACCCGTGGCCCAAAGTAACGAGGTGCAGAGTTAAGTCCCACCACCCACACAACACGCCATGAAAATCTTATTTGCAGTGTTGTTGAAAAATCAAAATTGACTAAATTCCTAAGCTGGGTACACAGCGAAAGAGACCATTGAGAACCTTCAGAAAGTCCTCATGCAACTTATATTAAAAGCATCATATGCTAGCTCGTTGGATCCTCGCCCCCACCTCTAAACCTCCTACCCCCTTACAACTCAGCTCATCACATCTCAAAGTCAGATAAAGGACTTAAAAATAGCAGCCTCACAGCTACAGGTCTAAGTGGTGTAAATTCCTAGGACGCAGAGGGAGACGACTATGAGTCCTTGCGTATGCACCCTGGACTTGAAATCTATCAATGCAATTATGTTGTGGGACTACAATTAAAGAGCGCGATTACTCCACGACTTCAGGTCAACTATATTGACATTGATGATGTTCAAGATCCCTATGTCCTCATCCCAAGATAAGTTTACGGTTAACTTTTGGAAGCAATTAAACTTTGACAAACCATGCCATTCTTATTATCCTTAGATACCCAAGTTAAACGCCACTTTCTCTTGGTACACCTAGACGTAATCTCATCCTTGAAAAAGCTCACCATACCAGACTTAACCTCTTTTCCAACAATATCTACCTTACAAACTCAGGTCCTTATAAAAAAGCTTATGGAAGATCTAGTCTAATTTGTTTTTTCTATACAACACAAAATAATGGGTATATTAATTTTAATTTACGTTTGAGACACCTACCCTACATTAAGGGATCGCCCTGACATCATTCAGCTTCAGGTTTTTTTATTTCAGTAGCTTCAATGATGCGCTGCCTCCATATACTTCTGTTATTGTTTGTATAAATCAATCTCAATCTGATAGAAGAACATCCAAGTCAGCTTTGCGCATAGATAAGGCCCTTATTAGTTCACTGCTTTTGGGTCAAATCTCCTCTCCCATGACTCACGTTCATAATCTTAGTGATCATTTCTCTCAATACACTCTTGATACCACGCTCAGACCATAGCGTAGGTTCTGTCAAGTAAAGCATTACTTCTCTTGAAAACCCCATTCAAACGGACAAGATGACTTTGTCCATCAGTGATAACCTCACTTCCCCGTCAGTCCACCCAACTAACTCTCATTATGTATGGGCTTCAAGCAAGGAGGTAAAACACATGTGCTACAACTGTGGTAAGGCTTAAATACCCACAGATCGCACCAGAGTCAAATAAATTGAATCTAGTATCAAAACTTGAACGGAACTTCCAGCTAACTCCCTCACTTTGTTGGTTGGAGGACTGTGAATCTGCTCCAGAGGCTCTCCACTTCGAATTCACCTACTAAGGAAATTGGGTGGCAAACTTCACAACAACTTGCTATCACTCAAAATGGGACCGCCCCACCATCGCAATTTGAAAAGAAAAAAGCTGGTCAAATTTATATAAGATTGCTATCTTTAAGATCAGCAACAGGCTAATAAAAGAAAAAATGCTAACACCCATGAGTTACTTCACTTATATTTGGGCCAAATTCCAAGACAACCAAGTGGACCCATCAGAAATCTAAGGCTTCCTGTAGAGAGCAACAGTGGATCTACTGATCAACTAATTGATAAGGCTCATATGGCGCTAGTCGCCACCTATAAAAGTCATTGAAATTAGTATTCAGTCTCTATGGCTCAAACCCTGGTCATGATGATATTCCCTTTAAGTGTACTTCCTGGACCCTGAGAAGGTAAAAAAATTCTTTAAATTTTTTCAAACACGCACGGAAACTGACGAGGTTTTTCTCAACACTAGAGGCTCCATAATGGCCACCATACATAAAAAATTAGACTGCGAGGATCTGGATAACTAGTGACCCATATTGCTAATCATCAACGGCCACAAGCTCTTCATAATGCTTTAGACAACAAAATATAAAGTTTGTGACAATTACCTATTTCCATTATAACATGATTCTCAAAAAGGTCGCTGAAGGAAAACTAAAACAACTTTCAAGTGACTTTGTCATTAGCTCAGGTGGGGATAATGGTGTCATGGTACAAGATGACTTAAAGAAAACTGACCATACATACTGGGTGTGGTAGTGTCCAGGATAAGGATCAGAATGCCAAGGGCCCAGCTGACCTAATAAAACTATAGTGGGACGTTATAAGTGGTTAAAGAGGAGAAAATCAGTTCAATAACATAAAAGGGGCCCCATAACCAGCCAGAAGACTGTTATAAGGCAATCGCAGGTCTTACTGAGCAACCCCCATGAGAGGGAGAGGTAGTGAGGAGAACAACTCGCTGAGAGTCGCAGCTGTTGGTTTTTATATATGAATAATATCTGGGATATATGTGAGCATAGATTAGGCGGATTACCTGAATTAGTGGCATATTAGCCAATTAATTCTAGATTAATGGTTTCTACTGCATGCGCGGCATATCAAACAATAGTCCTAGAAACTAAGGTCTGTGAAATTGTTTACGGTGCAGAGAAGCACTTGGATTGTAGTCATTATCTCCAATATATGGACTGTGTTAATTTGCAAATCGCTGCGTACATCACTAGATATTGTTAAGACACTAAAGGCAAATGTGGAGGCCAAATCTCACGGTAATAAATAAGAAAGATTTAGTTGTATAAAGGGGGAGATAACTTATGAAAATCAATCAACAACTATCCCATAAGGCGGGTGGTTGCCTATATAGTGGGAAAAGAATTGGGAAGGAGCCTAGATTTTGGCCTGCAGCTAAGAATCTGCAAGAAAATATTAACTGGGCAGATTGGGGGATAGTATTCTGAGTTTGGGAGAGGCTTCAAAAATCTTGGATTTCATCATAAAAATTTATGATAGAGCAAACACAGATCAATAGTAATTCATCAGAATACTACCAACATGACCAATTAATTTATATTGGTGTGCCATTGCCACCAGGTTTGCACAAACTTGTCTCATTAAGGGAATTAAAAACAAACATTGAGACTAATTTGGTGATCCACACGTTTGATACATTATCTGAACTATTAATAACTAACCAATCCAACGTATCAGGAGAACTAAGGCTTGTATAGGGGATTGGGTAGGAACAGACGAATCCTTGGATTGCATCAGTGACCAAGCCTCTCTTGGGGTGAGCCCTAGGGTCCTGCCGGAGGCCCCTAGACTGAACCACTTCTCTGAAGACCCTTCAATCGTTTTCACAAATAAGAAGAGTAATGAGGGCAGAGAGACAGGTTTTTGGGAGCCAGGGCACTGACTCATTGCTCATCTACCATGCGAGCAGTCACCAATCTGAGATTGGGGTTCTACTAGAGGCTTATAACCTTTCTTAATTCTGTTAGGACATTTTATACAACCTAAATGAAGGGTTTATCATCGGGACTTACAAATGGCTTCATGAGACTCAAAAAATGTGAAAGGCTTACAATTGGGTTACTTGGATGTATAACAACGCCTCCCTAGCACGTTTCTAAATCCTACCATTAGCCAAGAGCTGGATATTGACACATTTCAATCAATTTTTCACTATATAATTAGCTCCAGCTGGATTTAAAGCAGCAATACTGATCATTAAAGGGCTCCAACAGAGGGGAATTTATGAGACAAATCCTACATAGCATATTGCTAGATACCCTCCTGGTCGTTTTAAAATATAGAATTTCAGAGATATTGGTCCTTAAAAATTACTAATCTGCACCATGGGCTATGTTGATAAACAGCTAATGCAATTGTCTAATCAGAAGATGTCAACCTCACTGCTATAAATCTTGAAAGGTCTGCCAAGGCGTCAACGCCTAGTTCAACACCTTTGAAACAGTAGTCCAGGGTGCTTCCCCCACCTTATACTCTACCCTTCAGTCTTGAACTAATTGAGGAACCTCCTGCCACCTAGCATCGTTACAAATCACCCTGGAGCCACGAAAAATTACAATGAGGTGCTAATATCTCAAAAAGTAGATGTTAAGTTATTGGTTGTAACTGGAGAAATACTACCCCTCAAGTATGGGCTCTGATGGCTAACATGTTACTCCTATCTAAGAAATAGTTCCTAGAACATGTTTTCCCTTCCACAGACACCTTCTGCTTTGAGGATTAATCTTTGTGCTTTGGTGTTAGTTTTGGGCTCCAACCTCCTGTTCACAGCACTGACTACCATTGCCTATCCGTGTCATGAAGATGATCTGAGTCTTATAAACACAAGGACCCAATACTGCTCCTTATATTCAATTTTTTTGCAATCAATTATCTGTTGCCACATGATCCCTTTGCCTAATGGGCGCATGCCCTCTAAAAAAGTTCTTTCATCACTGTCCTTTATAGAGGATTACTGATTTCTTTAGGAAGTGGCTTAAACTCACCAATTACATCACCTAAAATCCTCTTGAGCAAATATAAACCAAGCTCTTAGGGATCCCAAGAAAGTGTGTGCTTGACTCCAATACGCTTACCCACAAAAAAGAGATGCCCTGGTTCTATCCCCCAAACCACGAAGATTTTCACAATAGGTTTGTAATCATGACACAACTCAACCCACTAGAAATAAGTTTCATTCTCCAAAACTCCTTGAGCTCCCCCTCTCTCTGTGAGTCAACCTTATGTGGTTTTGACAGTATTTCTTTAATCCATTCCTCTTAACTAGATGTCTTACACTATGTTGTGTGTCCCTACTGCTTCTAAAGATATGGTATCAAGCTGGTATAACTTTCAACATAATAGTTGTCCTCACTACATGAAGCTTATTGACTCACACATGCATAACTTTCTTACCTTTCAAGTTGTTGCCGCCTTCCAGACTAGATCTTGTGAACATCTTAAGTCTGAACAATGGGTTGAGCACTAATATATTAATTCGTGTTTAAGCAGTCTCTAAGTGTATGTCACTATTTCCTTTAGGTCCAACCTATGCCACGGGTATCTGGCAATCCACAACTTTACCCTATAAGCAACCTTTGCTTCACTTGTGTGAACCATACCCACATGATTAACCACTTCAAGTGTTTACCTTGAGATGCTACTGGAGCTCTAAGCCTCATTGTCAGCCCTACTAGGTCAGTGCAATATAAAGCACAGCTCTGGTAAATACTCCCTCTCTTTCTTGATACCTCTACATCCCCTTTCATCGCCCCAGGCTCTTCTGAGTCAGGGCGTAGATTAAACACTATTAAACCCAACTTTTATGGCGTTATTTAGCATAAGAAAAGAAAATGTCCAGTAAGAGTTGAAAGTTGTAACTAATTTTTATCTGTATTAGAATCTCAGGACAAATTTAAAAATCACTTTTGCAAAGATTAAACAAAAGGAAATAGAGCTGTATCAAATTGCTAAAATCGATATTGACTTTTTCAGCCCAACTTCTACTCTTATAAGTAAAGCTAATTTGCACAAAGAGTTAAGAAATGAAGGCTTTAGAGATTGAAGTTGAAAAATTACCTACTAAGGGAAAGCAAAACTATATGAAATAAATTTTACTATCTTAAATCATGAGATGACTTAAAGAAGTTTAATAAAAATGTGATTACACTCATAGGAAAACAATGGCTGACTTTTTGGCTTCAGTTTGAGTTCATTAGAATTGGAGAGTAACGCTAAATGTGTTAAACCACTAGAGACAACTCAGTACCTATAATACATTCCCAAATGACGACAAACTTCACTTTAATTGTAGTAAGTTTCCTGTTTATATAACATATACATCGGTTGAACTTATAATTACTTAAAATTTTTGCAGTATACAAAAAACCTGCGTTTCATTATTAGAACATGCCTGAATTTTTATACTATTTAAAGTGAAATTGTATGGCTCATATTTACAAAAAAATGTTAGCGTAATTACATAATTGGACACCAGTCATCAGAACCCAGTGATACTAGTTATGGATATAGAACTGATCATATTGCAATTCCAAGGATGCAATAATAAAGGAAGTTGGTAGCCCTGAACAAATAGCTATGAGTAAGCAGGAGTTCATGAGGATCTAGCCCAAAATGGGCGAGACAGTTGTAGCCTATACTAACAGATTTACCTAAAGAACAAATATTAATTGAGTGAAGTTTAATTAGTTAAACTAATGCATCATTGTCATGCAATTAGCATTACCACAATACTAAATCCTTATGCAATGATATCGGCTTTGAATACAAATTATACCTCACAGATGTTGGAAGATTTAAGATTTTGGGCTTGACATTTGAGATGCAAATAGAAGTCAAAGCTTTCTAATAAAAATCATAAAATCAACAACTGGGAAAGACATAATATATAAGGAACTTCTATATTGCAAAGTACAAGGAAAAAAAATGTCAGTTTTATCATTTTTTAAAGCCTTGGCCTGAGATCAGCTAATATCTACTATAAGCAAAAACATTGAGTCATAATATTCATATAAGATTGTAAATTAATGATTTAAGATGGATTATTACTTAATGTTAGGACTAAAATTTCAATAAAAATAAAGTTAACACAAAGGTTATATTGTTGGAATATTTACCTTTTTACTTATTGTTTAAGTAAAGATATCCCACAAAGTCAATCCAAAAAGATCTAAAAGGAAGTTAAAGCCTTGTTTTAGACTGAAATATTGATACCTTTGATCTCATCTGAATCTCAGATATAATTATACTCCTTATTAATAGCATACACAATTTATATCTTATCAAGCATCAGTAACTTTGATAAGTATGTTATAAATTATGAGTTACTAGAATTTTATTTTGGAAACGTTATAGGGCGCATCATCTATCTTCTTACCTAATATTTATATAGGTGAATTTATATAGTTATTTTGACGCTAAAAACCCCAACCAACTACAATAATAGCTAAGTACTAAGCATAATGCTACTTTTACATTGTTTGATTTCTGAGAAAAACTACCAAACGAGCATACCACTTATTAGAAAGGCTGACATTTTAATATGGTTAAAGGTGGTGTAAGTCTCGTTCAATATTGTCAATTTAAAGCTACTAGCCAAATTGCAGAGTTCTGTTGGCTATAAACTAAAAGCAAAATGTAGCTAGACAGGCTAAAGAAAGATATAATTTAAGAGAAAGGAAAAGTCATTGTATTATTATAAAGAACTATCTAGAACAGATATAATTAAGGTTAGTCACAAAGCTTTAAACAAACAAGATGGCTCTAACTTGTTTTTCAAATATGTTACATTGTTACTTGCATTAAATTCATAACTGGAAAGAGATTCTTACTAAAGAGGTTAAATCCTCGCCTTATGAAATTCAACTTTAAAAATCCCTTTATATTTATACTAAATTTGAAAAAATCCCTACCTGCTTAGAATACCAAATGAGTCTCTCATAGTATGACTAGTAATCATAAAATTATTATATTAAAGCTCCTTTTTTAGGCTTTGATTGATCTAAATTACCTGATTATGTGGCCTTTATATACCTTTGACTGCTATTATATGACAGACTCTTACAATTTTATCAGAGGACGCACCATTATAAAATATGGGTCAAAAATATTATGTGTATAATGTCACAAATGATGCCCCTAAGTAACCTCTTTTACTTGGTCTACCTTTCAATTATGGATATATTACCACAACCCTTCTGAAGAGAGTTTTTCAAATGTTTGACTCTGAGTAATGAAATATTTTAATTGCAAAGCAAACTAATTTTCAAAACACAATTAATTGAGAAGATCAAAATAAAAATGTGGCTGTAAGAGTCACAGGAGCCTTGAGAACCACATATGCCACAGTTAAGCTCATAACAGCGGTCATACATTTCAAGTATTCAAAAGCTCCACATTATAATCTACGCATAAGAAATCCATAAGATCAAAGATAATCAGCTAAATGGATTCCGCTGACCCCAAAATCAAGATACACAAAGAAAATCGCATTATGAAAATTAAATTAGCTTTATATAAACCAAGTCCTACTTTACACATGCCAAATCCCCATATTTATAACCACAATCCATAACACAAGTATAAAAACCTTCTTTCACAGAATCTGTTTTTATAATTACTTTTGTTTAGTGCTATTAATGCCAGATATAGTAGTTTATTTTCAAAGCTTTGGACTTAACTGTATTGTTATCAGCAGAAAAAGAGGTACTCAGTGTGCTTAGGGACTTTTGTTGTCAAGTTTAATTCCAGGCTTTAACGCAGTTGCATGCTTGAACTTATGAGTAATGGTTTATATACCATGGAAAATGACTCCCACGTTCCTAGTGATTCACCTTAAGAAGGAGTAAATAACTTATTGCAACTGGCTCAAACCCTTCAATCAGCATTACCCCAAGCGAGTGGACCACTTTACCAATAATATTGGTATTAAAAATGTGGTCAAAACATCCAAGGGTATGAATATTGATCCCAATTTTAGAAAAGTTTATCTCTCATATGCTCACCAGATATTAGACAAGTCAAGAGACTCTAGAAAATAAAGGATAGTTTACTTAAATATCAGAGGATGTAGATATGCTTTTAATGTCAATACTATCCAAAATGCATTCCCATATATTTAACCATAGAAAGATATAATTTTAACAATCAATTATTTAAAACAACCTGTCCCCCAAGGAATAGTGAAGGGTAATAAAGTTTCATAATACATTACACATGAGTTTGGTCACCAATATATTGGATGCATTATGGACTGTGTCAGGATTTTGCCAAATTTTTTTGTCGCCAAAAAATCTACTCCATCGACTCCCCTGGCATCATGAGAAGGAGAGCTTTTTTTATCAAAATCTATCAAGGTTAAAAAGAATGATCAGCCTCATCCCAATCAATTGCTTGAAGATTTGATCGCGCAGAAATTAATTAGCTCCTTAGATTACTAACAAGATCATAACTTATAAATATCCCATCCTTTCAATAACATAATTAAGTCGATATAAGCCTGTTTTTTCTTTAATTTATTGCTTTTTTGGAGAATCCACCTAAAATAACTTCTAGCAAAAACATGTTCCATTGGAAGTGTGATTCAAAACTTCCAGAGTGGTGCTACTACAGGGTATAGAGTTCCTTTACTGCTATCCAAATCTTCTCATACCAAACGTCTGTTTTGTCTATTGGAGGGGTCTAAAAGGTCTTATTCTATACAATACATGTTGATGACCCTCATGTAAAATTACCCCCTACCTCGGCAGATATTAAAGAGGGGATGTTTATTTTCTCCCCAAAAATCTAATTATTCCATCAAAATTGCAGGAAATTGTTAATACTTCTTTACACTTTTTCAATTCCCATAGGACATTTATTACAAGTCCAAGGCATTTTCAACCTTTCTGATAAAAAATTCTTGCCATGTCCTGGAGTAACGGATCCTGCTTATTCAGGATCGTTATCTGATTTATTAGCAAATTTTTACCAAAGAGCCAAAAATGGTGTATCAAAAGCACCCTAATTGCTTATGTCAAGTTTTTGCCCTTATCTCAGATTTATGATGTTAAGCCTTTTGGAAGCCTAAAAGACTTTGGGTTGGATAGTGATCTGGAAATTCTTACTGTGGGGCTGGCTATTGGAAAACACCTCACTAGTGAATAAGAGAAACAAGTGCCTCGGTTGTTAGAAGGATACTCTGACATTTTGCTAAGCACACTTACGACTTTGGTAAGATGAAAGGAGTAATGCACTCCATTGAAACTAGCGATCACCTTCCTATTTACGCCATGTCATATTATAAGTTTAATTTGGAAGAAGCCAGAATTAACAAAGAATTGCATCAACTAATGAAGGCTGGCTTATTGAAACCCTCCAATAGTCGTTGGGCTTCCTGCTGCTGTTGATTAAGAAGAAGGATGGTTCTCACTGAGTGGTTATGGATTACCATAGACTGAACACTATTACTTGACAAAACAGTTATCCTATACCTAGGATCAAAGATTCCCTTATGCTGTTGGCTAATCTACTTATTTTTCAGCCATGGACTTACCAGTTGATACTGGCAAAGTGAGTCATTCCTGGAAGAACAAGCTAAGTGTGCCCTAATATTAAGTGAAATTTTTGAGAAACAACTCAGATGCCTCAAGGATTGAGCAACGCCACAACCACTTTCCAAAGGGCTATGGATGGTATGTTATGGGACTTAAAGCTCACCTGTGATCTGGTATATCTTGATGATATTACCATGTTTTCCAAAACCTTTACCGAACATTTGGGCCATCTAAAAGAGGTTTTCAGGCGAGTTCAAAGTTCTTATTTAAAGCTCAAACCCTCTAAATGTTCATTCTTCCAAATGAATTGGAGTTTTTAGGACATCAAGTATCAGCTAAAGGGATTTTACCCCTCACAGATAAAATTCAAGCTGTTAATTAAATGCCTCCTTCTACCTCTCTTCAGGATATTCAAGTTTTTCTCGGCATAGTTGGGTATTGTCAGCAACTTATACCCAAATTTGCTGATATGGTGAACTATTATTCCAACTATTACAAAACAAATGAGTGCCCTTAGAGTGGAGTTTAGCTCAGTAACGGTCATTCAATTCTCTGCAAACTGCCTTGACTAAGGCATCTGTTTTAATTCATCCTTAATTTGATAAGCCTTTTTTATTATATACCAATGCAAGTAATGTCACTATTGAGGCTATCTTACCCAGTGTGATGACGAGCAGAAGGATCATCCCGTCACGTTTTATAGCAAAGCTTTGTCCAAAGCAGAACGAAATTACAATGTAACTGAGTGGGAGTATTTGGTTGCAATTTTAGCAATAAAGCACTTCCGTCACTTTTTATATGGTAACCATTTTATTGTTATTGACCATTCTTATTTAAGATGGTTGCAGAATATGAAGGATCCTTACGGGAGATTGGCTCGTTGGGCTTCAAGATTTCAAAATTATGATTTTCTCATTGTTCATTGCTTAGGTGCTCAATATCAGAATGCTGATGGTCAGTCCCGACTGCCTATTCTGACTTTAGAAGTGGAGAAGGAAGAACGCCTATATAATCTCATTGGGTGGCCTGAGTTTTGGTATCAAGAGTCTGAAGAAGATCAAGCCTATTTAAAAACTATTACCAAAGTTACTATGATTTGGGAAGGAGCTTTATACAAGAAGGTCAAATCTAAGTGGATACCCTTTTTACACTAAACTCAAGATTTCAGGCTGTCATGCAAAGACATGTGTAAGTAGGCCATAATGGATTGAAGAAAACTCAAGAATGCTTGAAAACCTGATATTATTGGAATAACATGAATAAATTCATTTGAGAGACCCTTAACTCGTGTCTTATTTCTAAAAGCCATGGAATTACCAACCCAACTTATCAACATCAAGTTATTCCACCAACAAAAGCGTTTTTAGTAATAAACATTGATGTGATAGGCCCTTTTCCTCGGGGATTACATGGTCATCTATATTATTATGGCTGTCAACCATATAACTAAATGGATTGAAGCCATTCCCATTCCACCCCCTCAGAAAAACCTATGGCGCTATTCTTATAACAAACATAATCTCTCAACATGGATGTCTAAAGTTCCTTATGTCGGATAATGGGACTAATTTTACCTTTCAACTCTCACAGGAATTATCTAAATTATTCAACACTGCCCAACGATTTGTCATTCATACAATCCCTCCACGAATGGGGCCATTGAAAGGACAATGATCTCTAGTTTCAATTTTAAGAAAGATGGCTTCTACTGATCCATCTTGGTGGAATTTTTATTTGCTTAGTGCATTATTTGCATATTGGATAATATATCATCAAATTATCAAGATGTCACCTTTCAAGTGCCTATATGGGTGAGACCCCTCAGTCCCTTCTAGTGTTCAAGCCATACTTGAAGAAATCATACCAGAAAACTATGACTTAATTTTGAAAAATCTGACATATGTGATTATTAATCTTCAAGCTCAAGCCATGAAATTGATTAAAAGTAACTACTCATTGAGAGACTCAAAGAATCGATAAACATAAACCTGCCTTACCTGAATACCAAATCTGAGATTATGTTATGTATTACCACTCTCAGCCTGGTGGAAAAACTAAGAAGTTAGGAACCAACTGGTTTGGTCCTTATCAGGTTATATTTTAAAGAGGAATATAATAAGCGATTGTTCATTTTGATACTGTAATACTGATAAGTTGTATCCACCCTAGGTTTTTAAGATTTCACCCTCCTCCGCAATTGGACCTTGAGGGGGGAAGTGTCAGGATTTTGACAAATTCTCTTGTCTCCAGAAATTCTACTCCATTGATTCCCCTGGCATCATCAGAAGGAGAGCTTAGTTTATCTAAATCTATCTAATTTAATAAGAACAATCAGTCTCATCTTGTTTAAAAGATTAATGATTCTATGATGCAGCAACTAATTAGCTCTGATAGACTACAAACCAGATCAAAACCTATAATTATCCCATCCTTTCAAAAATAAAATTAAGTCAATTTAAACCTGGGTTTTCTTTAATAAATCGCTTTATTAAAGAATCCATTTAAAGTAACTTTTATAGAAAACCTGTTCCATTGGAAGTGTAATTCAAAACTTCCAGAGAATGGAAACTTTTAATTTAAATTAGAATTGGAATAGATGCCTACATGTAAATTGACTATATTTCTCATGTAGCTTTTTGAAATTCATCGCACATTTATTAATTCTTTATAATAAGAAAAAAAGAGTTAGAGTTTATCTAAACTATTACGTAATTACAGGGGAACGTTCCCTCCGCGTGGATCAGGCGATTTTACCATTTTAAATAAAAAGAA
>JAKSZP010003474.1:0-26672 GCA_022478985.1 Massospora cicadina | reverse complement strand
TAAATAGATTTAAATTAAGGGTCACTTGAATAAGCACCCCACAGTGTGGTGACCAAAAGGAAAGGGAAGGGAGGAGCATGGTTGCCCATGTGTCCTCTGCACCGCGCAGACAGTGGGTTTCCTAAATGGTCAGGATGTCCACGGGTAAATTGTTTTTTAAAAACTCAGTTTCCTAGCCTGGGATGGAGAGGCCTTGAGTCCAGCAATGTTCACCATCCTTATAGTAAAGGCTCCCCCCATCACACCTTAGGTGTGAGGGGAAAAGCACCCATGCCCTTCAGCCTTTTCTTTTTCAGCACGTCGCTATGTGGCAGCATGGATATTCTGTGCTACAGAGTAAGGTTCATTATGGGTAGCTTTTGTGGTGGGGTTGACATTAGCTTTTTCCTTCTGTTTATTTCCCCCCTTGGAATTTTTTTGGTGTGGTGTGCACCTGCAGTGCACCATCGCATGTTGACAAATTTTGGAAGGCAGATTGGTGGGAGACTCAGTTTCAATTGAGGCTTGGTAGCATTGGGCGGGTGAATCTGACTCACCCATTGGATCATCAGCTTGGGTGGCCCAATCTGATTGGTGGAAGGATTCATAAGCCGTTTCCACAGCAATTGACTCAATGTCCTCCTGGAACTGGGCAGGTGGGATCACAGATGCACCCATGGCCGCTGCCTTGGCCACTGCTCTGCGAACCTGCTTGGCCTTCTTATGCTCCTGCGGAAACACAGGCTTCACTTGAATGTAGCACACAGGCGTGCCCCATGGGAAGGCGGCGTCAGTGTCTATTGCTGGTTCATAGTGGGCATCTGCACTGTACATTGCATCTGGTATGATTTCAGTTTGAGTAATGCCCTCCTTGGTGGGGCAGGTATGGGCCTTGTGGCAAAAGTGCAAAAGAAGGTGCAGATAGGAGGCGCGCTATCCACGGTGACCTAGAATGGGCAGGATTTGTGCCCATCAATTTTCACAAAAGCAGTATGGGGGATTTGAATCAAATCTCCACCTACCCCTGCAGACAGGGTGAGAACAGTAATCAGTTTGCAAGTGCACAGGTCCAGCATGAGCGTAAAGCACTGCATCTTGAAGGATTGGATCTCCCCATATTTGGTGAGCACAGTTTTCAGGTGGTGCTCCAGTATGGTGCACTTAATTGTTGTAGGTAGGAAGTCGAAAGTTACAAAAATTTGGTTAGATTTAGTCCAACAAGTGCACTTCATGTCAACTACCCATTGACCATCTGGGAGGTCCACCACCACCCACACTTTTGCGGCCTCGTCTGCTACATTTTTGTTTTCAAACCCAAGAACCAGCCAACTGTGAGGCATGGAGTGCAGTGCAACATACACTGTGTTTGGAAAATGTGTGCGCATCTCCACAAAAACTCTCCCAAAGTGCTGTTTGTTGTATATCCAGGAAGACTCACACCCTATGCTCCACTGATGACAGTGGCTGGGAGTGCAGCGTATTGATGAACTGGTTGCAGAGCGCTTGCCAGGCCAAAATTTCTGGGGAAATGCTAACCGCCAGTTTTTTACTACTAATTTTATCTAGGCCTCCAGTGTCGCCAGGGCGTTTACAAAACATGTTAGTTGTGAGGTCCGCTTTTGTGCCCTTAACTTTGCTCGCCCAACTGCTACCCAACATTAAGTGCACACATATCTCCTTGATGAGATTATCAGACTTACCTAGACTTGAATCAAATATGTTGCAAAAGTGTTTGCAAAGAGAGAGAGAAAGAGTTAAGCTAAATGTATATTTTATATGGTAAAAACTTGTATAACTTTTCTCTTGTTAGATATATATCAAAATAGATTCTAATGGTCTATAGTGAATCCTTTTTTGGGTAAATTTTCTTTATAAAATGTTATATCAAGGTTTGTGAAATATTAAAAAGCTTGTATAAGCTACATGTGAATAATAGATAGTCAGACTATGGGTTATATATGGAGATATAATATCTTATTGGGAAGCTTTTCTTTCCAATTACTATCACTTGTTAGTAAATGATTTGATTCAAACAGAACTATTTGATAATCAATACCAGGAAGATGAGCACATATAATAAACTAGGACAGGATTGGGTGACTGCAGAAATGGAAATGGACCTGGATCTACTCGTCCAAAGGCACCAAGTGTATAGAAGTAAACAAAAACCAAATTAAGAATATATAAACCCGAGGTGGTGTACCCTGTGGGTTTTGTGAGGTTTTATTAAAATGCTGCAGTTACATGGAAGTGATCCACTCTCAACTGCTGTCATCAGTTGAACATGGGATCTGTGTATTTTTGGGCACAGAGGCACCAGCAATGTGAGAAAAGTTTGATGAAGCCCAGCCAAAATTAAGCCCGCAAGCTGTGTACATGAAATTCCAAACTATCCGCCATGGTTGAGTGGACCTTGGGTTTGAGACAACAAAGGAAGCAAATAAGGCTGCAAAGGTCAGAGAGTAGTAATTTACCTTCCCAATGGTCAACGTTTGGTATCAACCAAATGTACACGTTGGACAAATTATAGTGATATATTTATAATTTTTGATTATATTCTGACAACACTGGCATGCACGGTAGTCAAACACCATCTCCAAGAGGGCTTGAAATCTTACAGATAAATCAAACAATTCAATAAACAAAGATTCCAGTTGATGACATCGATGAATCCCCCCCCTTGGGTTGGGACCATCTAGTACTAAAAAAAAAAGATTCCAGTTGATGCTGATCCTTAGCGCAGGGAAAACAATTGCAATTATATCCTTAAGCCCAGAGGTAATGGAGGATCTTACAAAAATCCCCCATATTGTATTCATTATTATTGATGGGGAAAAATCCTATTTATTCCGCAAAACAGTAGAGAGAGCCCCCCATATGCTACCACTGTTAGGCCTTTGGGCAAAAGTTTCATGCCTGTCCCAAAAAAAAGCCTAAGAGAAATGGAATTCTGTGAGGAAGTAATGAGCGAAGCTGACTCTAAGTATGCAAATCACTGATACCACACAAGCATCTAACTGGAGAGAATTCTGACAATATAAAATTATTGACCCAATTTCCCTGAAGGAGTGTAAAATGACCAAACAGGCTCACAAGTTGGTCGCAGCCAAGACAAAGGCCTCAGTGGAATCATCCATCTCCTGAACAAATTCAGAAATATATGAAACAACCAGCTACAATGAGCTGATCAAATTTCACAGAAAACTAAAAAATTAATACAAACAAACAGGATTCAGTGAACCCCAATTTGGAAGAAAATTTTTCAGCACAGGGGTTTGGCACATTCCCAAAATTACAAATTACAACCCAAACGGGATTGAAAATCAACAATTGAATGCATCAGACAAAACTGTGCCCAATGAGAACATACAAGTTCACTGCAATGATAAATTGAAAGCCAAAAAAGGAAAAAAGGGAACAAAAACAGCTTTAGTGAAAGGGGCAGAATATACCCAGCGCCTACTCATCATTATGGCACCCACAGCAAGGATGCAACGGTGAGCAAAGAGGGTGAGGGAGTAGGTCTGGGGGGGCCTGCTAACTGCTCCTGAGGCGCATGGGGTGTCTCAGTAGAGATAGGGACGCTGAACATAGCGGGACTCAAGACCTTAACGTCCTGGGCCAAGAAGTTGAGTCTCCTGTGCAACCCCCCTGTGGACATCCTGGCAGTGCAGGAAAACCACTGTCCACAGGGAAAGGAGGAGACATGGGAAAACATGCTCCTTCCAATAAGATCGTTTTGGTCACAATGCTGTGGGGTAATAGTACATGCAAACCAAAATTTCAAATTTTCAATAAAAATTCATTTTTGGGCAGCTGCGTACTAGCTGTAACCTTCTCATGGCACAAAGAGGTGCACACAATAGCCAGCGTTTATGCACCAAACTATGAAATGGAGCATCAAGAGTTTCTATCAGCTTTGACACACCTCCATCTTCCAGAAAACACATTCGTCATGGGAGACATGAACTTCTGGATTAACTAAGACACCAACCAATGGCCGCACACAATAGAATCACCACAAGGGCATGTGAAACTTCGCGTGTTAAAAGCTATCTTAGGCCTATATGATCCTTTACCTAAATGGTCGCTTCTCCTGCAGAACATGACATGCCTGCATGTGCACAATGGTAAACTTATTTATATGTCATGAATAGACTATCACTTGTGCTGCTAATTTTCTGATACCAAATTTATAAATCAAAACTACAAAAATCAAATTTTCCAACCACTGGCTAGTTTTAGTATCATCACACCAGTGGAAACAATTATCCAAGCACTCAGGTGGTGCAGAATACGCCCAAAAAATTTAGCCAACTTAGAATTACACTCCTGGGCGGAGGAAATATCCTCAACGTGGGATTTTCAAACACCTTTTAGTTCAGACTCACTGATCACCTGGAAAAATTACAAGAATTCAACAATACAATAAAATAAACACACAGCATCAAGAAAATATAGGTCATCTTCAGCCATCAAAAAAACACACCTTGGCCAAAATTTATCACCTGGAAAACAACGTCTCATATACAGGATACAGCCATGGATGGGGATAAAAATGGGCAGAGGTTTATGCATGTTTAAACACCTTGATATGTGAACATCAACACCGCATTGGTGTTCAATACAGAGCAAAAAACCTAAAAAAAACAGAGAAACTTGTTTGAGTTATTTTTTCCATTGATTTTATGCCTGAAAGAACATGATAGCCTGCGTACAAGTCCAACGACTAAATATACCCATGTAGAAACACCCAAGGAAGTTATTACTGAAGTACATAGGTTTTATACAAATTTATATAAATTTAATCTGGGTTAAACCTACAAAAATCGAAAAAATCCTCACCAATGCATATTAATTCACTGTGGCTCAACCAATCATTTAATCTACTTAATATCATGTGAGGAATTATGGGAAGTAGTGTGCAGTGCACCACGAGGGAAATGCCCTGAATAACTGATAGATTCCCTACAACTTTTATAGAAATATTTGTCAGCGTTCCAGTTCTCTAGATTATGCCAAGGTCTGAAGTTGTCTTGAAGCTACAAATTTGCAAAAAGGTCAAGAAGGAAACAGAAAAAGGTTATAATAACGATTTATTTATTAAGTTAACAGGTATCGTTATTTATAGGCTGTTGGGATTTTTGTCCATATTCCCAGCTGGCTAGATTACCAGGAATTGCTAGGGGATAATCCCCTAATGCGAGGTGAATTGGAATTCAGTTGACCCTAATTTTTGGGGTAACTATGTTTTGGGGATTTTAGGATATTTGCCTAGTCAGATCCATCAGGGATCGATCTAAATGAATGCTTAAGGTCTCATTGGTCAGAGTTGCCAACTAAGTAGGGGCATCTGATAGTGATCAACTATCAGGTGTACCAAATTGGGATTGGTCAGGTTTCATCACTGAGTGATTGGGAATGTAAGTAGTAAGTTGTGAGGCGAGTGATGCCACCTGCAACTAGTCAATTGATCAGTTAATTTATGACCTGCTTTAATGGATAACAATTCACATTACCTAAGCAGGTCACTTGCCAAATATAGTTGGTTCACTTGGATCGTGAGAGGAAATATTAGGGACTCATTTTCTGACTATTTCCATTTTAGGTCTCAATGATGACCAATGATGGAATCCTAGCCAGTATGGGGAAGACCATCGCTGCTGAGATGAGGATGGGTGATTCAATAGCAATGGCTGCCATTTTATTGAAGAGATGTCAACCAAAGGCTAGATGTCTGAATCCCCACTATAAATTACATAGAATTAACTCATAATAAAAACAGTTAGTTTACAGTATACAGTAGATATACCAGTGTAGTAAATTCTGTTAGCATCCATTTGTTCTATTAATTCTCATGGATATTATTGTTGTATGCAATAATTGGGAGACTCTTTAAGAAAAAGAGTAAGGATCTGAGCGGGGATCTAGAGAAGAAGAGGAATCAAATCGGGGATTGCTGCTGACTGTGTGTTGAACAGGAGAAACTGCCAACTAAAATCTCAGAGAAGATTGGGTTAGACAGTACAAGGGAACAAATCAATATTTTAGACATCTTAAGTAGTTTGAGAGGAGATACTGGCCAAGCGTTGGGCCAAAAATTAGGACTTCTATTCAACTATGGATAATAGTTGTCATACTATTATCAACTGATTATATCAACTATCATACAATGTGGACAAATTACACAAAAACTGAACCTGTGCAAGTAATAAGTTTATAGGGGTTATTGGCCAATAGTAATCAATACTAAAATCTCTCTCTGCTCGGCGTAACTTTCTGAGCAAATTAATTTTGGTAAAACAAAAACAAACACTTAACTGCACACCAAAGTCTTGCTCCGATGTTATCAGATCCCCCGCCAACTGTCCCAGTGTAAGGCAGTGGCAAAACTCCCCCCTCCATTTTCCATCCGACAGGAAAACGCGCTCAGACTGGCTCTCCTAATCAAAGTAAACCTTTGGGATGATTTATTCCTCCCAAGGATCTTGATGCCCATCTCGCCCAAACCCAAATGGTGCCCTGCTGCCCCTGGTACTCCCCCAGAGCAAGATGCATTTCAGCCTTAGGGTCAAATATGGGAATTTCTTCCCCTACAATGACCAAGCCATTATCAAAATGGCTCAGGTGGTGATGACACCAGCCTGTTTTATTGACTTCTGCCCCTATAAGGGGTACTTTGATCTTGGCTTCCCCTGTGAAGCTGATGCAGTCACTCTGGCAATGGTGCCATTAATTTTCAACAATATTCCCCTCCCAACAACTTGGACCCAGCTCCCAACGGACACCACCTTGGTGGTCTAGTTTGCGGGTTTGCCCACCCACTTCCCCCCCTAAGTGCTCCACCAGGAGCTGATGGAAGGTTTGGCAGCCTATGGCTCCAACCCCATCTTACAATTTGTGATCCAAAATGGGGCCACACGCCTCGCTGGGCCTCAGGCGTATGCCATGATAAGCCATGTGTTTTACAAAAATTTCTTTGGCAATTCCCCCTCATGCCACCATCCCATCTGCCCCCACCATCTGTTCTTGGCCCGCGTTGAGGGCAGATTGACGATTTGTCCATCCTGTTTCGAGTTAGAACACTTGAAATACAAATGCCCATACTCAGAAACTTCCATCGACACCAAAAGTTTACCTGACGCCCACCAATCTGCTGCCCACCCCGCACAAACTTGTACATGGGGTATGATCCTACCTTCCCCTCAGCCAATGCCTGATGCTGCAGCTGCACCTACAGCCACCAATCAGCACCCACCCTGCCCCAATGCCACAGGTAATTCATCCAACCAAACATCAGATTGGATCTCAGTAAATCCCATGCATCTGCAAATGAATCAAACAAACCTCAACCATACATTGATTCCCCAATCCAATTCAACCAAAATCCTTGGGAATAATTGGATGAAGTTGATAAATCAGGTAACATCATTGAAGAACCAATGCTGCAACTTGAGCAGCTCTGTAACGCAGAATGGGATGCAAAATTCCCACCTCAAAAATATGTCCCACAACCTAATGCCAAACCATTCTACAGTGACCACCAGCTTGCAATAGAAGCAGCTGCCACACCAGATTTCCATCTGCTTCACAAAGCTGCCACCAAATCTGTGGTTGCGCTCACAGGAGGAATTCCACCTCCTGTCATCCCCATAAAATTTACTGCACAAAGTAAGATCAACATGATAACTTTACACAAAAACATCACTGAAGCCATCCAGAACGTGGTAACAGTATCACGGAATCTGAAAGCAAAAATAAACTGAACCAACTTTGCCATGTTCATCAAATTCCCAGATGCCCACCTCAAAGCTGAAGATTCTTTGGGTAAACAAATCGCTGGTGTAATGATGGCTGGCAACTATTTAGAAGTTTTAGTCATCAAGGATATCAAACCCCATGCCGCTGATGCCCCCACACCCTTACTATCTGCCTTAACATGCACCCTACTCTGAATGAGATGAATGCGGCTGAAGATGAGCCCCCCAATCCCCCTCTCCCCATCCACCATGGAGGGATAGCAGTATTTGCTGCCCACCTGGTTGGATATTTTGTTAGGTACGATTCAATTGATCCATCCATTTTGGGCGTTTCATTTGAATCGTTATTTTTTATTATAATTTTAGTTTTAGTTTGGTAATGTCCATCCCTGGTCAGCTTACCTCGGTTAAATAAAATAATCAATCCTAATAAATTTTTACAAAGTGGTGCTCACTATATGGGTGTAGTTGAGTAGAAGAACTTAGAACATGATGTTCTATGAAAATATTTCTAAGTCTGTCAATATTTTTATTTAACCGAGGCAAGCTGACCAGGGGACAGACATTACTGAAAGAAAGAAATGACATGAAACCTGAACAGGGTCAACTTTATCAAAGAAAGTTTTTCCACCTCTGGATCAGGACTCAAATTTTTCTGGTTACATCATGGGTAAGGTTTTCAAGTTATTAGACCTACTAACCGCCAATAGCTTCCTTTGGCTGGCACCCCAATCAATGTGTGAAGGGCGGGAATCGAACCCACAACCTTCAGGTTGGTAGCTGTACGCCCTTACCAACTCGCCTTCCACCCCCTTCTGTCAATATTTTAAGAAGGAAAATAATGATAAATAAACAAAACGTGGAGTGGATCATGTTCATTTGCATTCACCCAGCTCAGAAGTGGAGCTTCAAGTGAAGCAAATCGAAGATACTCAATACCAGGGAAAAGGACTTGCAGCCTAGATATGGAACTATCTAGTGCTGCAAGTAAACCTGTTCCACCAGACATCTACTTGAGATGAGGATCATCAGGGCCACCTCAGATTGAAATTGGGTCCGCTTGAAATAGTCCTGAGGAACAGCAGGATCAAATCAGGTTGAAATTGGGTTTGCTTTAAATAGTCCTGAGAAGTGAGTGTTTAGATGAGGCATTGGGTGAAATAGGAAGCAATCAATTAAGAGGATTAGATTGTCATACCAATGAAGATATTAACTCAAAACAGGGAATGATTGATTCAAGATAAAGGAGAAAATCAATTTGACTCAATAACACTCAACCAATAATCAGAAGTTGCTGAAGACAAGTTCATTAATTCAAGATAAATTGGATAAAGCTAATGAGTCCATAACAACCTGTGTAATTAAAGATGGCAATGAATGCCAAAAATTGTTTTCAGGAGAAAAATGGTCTGAACAATTGGACGGAACTGTTGGCTAATGAGATAGTAAGATTCAAGCATCAGTTGCCAGAATATGAGATGAAATTAGGACCTGTTGGACGAATTACCAGTCTGGATTAAAGGCCTAATATATTCAATAGTATTGCCAGAAGTTGGCAAGTGTAGCTTATATGTAAAGAGACAGTGCTGCTGGTCATATTGTGAAGAAGGTCAATACTAAAAAATCGGAAGTATTGGACCTAAAAAAATATAGTTGCAATGTTCCCAGCGGACCTATGAACCATTAAATGGTTATGTCCTGAGCTTTTGATTAAGTTTTATAAGAGGACCACTGAACCATATGGATGGTTAAATCTTAAGAGGATTATATCTTTAACCATGATAACTGGTAGGTCAGAGTTACCTAGGACCAAGTTTGGATGAAGGGGAAAAGAAGGACCTCTGAACCTTTTTGTAGGTTGCAAGTACCATTTCAAAAGGAAAAAAACAAAGTAGTAGAAAATATTAAAAAATTGATTTAATTGGTCCATGAATTTTGAACCTAGGAAGTGACAAAAAGCCCAACAGCCAAACTGAGGAAATTCCATGATTTTGGAACCCTCAATAAGATGGAATCATTGGCCAGGGTAACTGAGAGTATTAACATATTGGTTGATAGAGAGTAACTCGCTGATCTGTTGGAAGGCCAGCAAGAGGAGGTGCTCAAATTGTTTGAAAAGTATCAGGAAGTTTTTTCCCTTAATGACCACAATTTGGGATGCGCAAAAGATGTGATCCACAAGGTCAATACTGGGGGAAATTTGCCAATCTCGATGAGATTGATTTGATGGTTGAAGGCGGCTGAAGCAGTAGTAGAAGAGAAAAACAGCAAACTAGTGAAGCATGGGCTTCTAGTTCTGTCATCAAGTCCTTGGGCGAGTCTTATTCTTATCATAAAGAAAAAGGATGGCTCTAATCAGGTGTTAATCAATTACTGGAAGCTGAATAAGATTATGAAAAAGGATTTGTATCCCCTACCAAGAATTGATGATGCACTAGATCAATTGGGAGAAGCTAAGTATTTCTCCACAATGGATCTGATATCAGGATATTGACAAATTGATTTGTCAAGTGAACCCAAGAAAAATGTGCAATTAGTATCGTGCAGGGGATATACCAACTGATGAGGATGCCCCAAGGTCTATGCAATGCGCCTGCAACATTCCAGAGGGCCATAAACGCTATAATGAATGACTTGATGTTGTCATGCGTCCTGGTGTACTTGAATAATACCAATGTGTTCAGTAGGACGTTTACTGGCCATTTACACCACTTGGAAGAAGTGTTTAAGAGACTGTCCGCAACTAACTTGAAGATTAAGCTGAGTGAGTGTCACTTCTTCAAGAAAGAGTTGGAATATTTGGGATTGGTAATCAACTCTAGTGGATTGCAGCTGCAAGCCCAGAAAATCGAAGCCATAGAATGGATGTCTGTGCTGAAGAGTGTCAGAGATATACAAGTGTTCCTTGGAATGGTCAGATACTACAGAAGATTTATTTGGGATTTTCCCAGAATTGCCAAACCCTTATTTTATCTGTTGAAGGATCAAAGAAAGGATTCATAAGGAATGAAGATGTGCAGGAATCCTTCGTTGAGTTATGCCAATATCTAATAGTTTTTCTGATTTTGAAATATCCAAATTTTGATCAGGAATTTATTATACAAACCAATGCTTCATTGATGGCGATCAGCGCAATATTAAGCCAAGTAGATGAACTTGGGGACGAACGTCCAGTGGCATATGTGAGCTGGACATTCTCAGTCACTGAGAGGAACTATACTGTAACTGAATGTGAAAGCCTTGCAGTCATTTACGCCTGTAAACAGTTTCAGGTGTACATCCATTGAATGCACTATAAAGTGCTGACGGACCACTCCTCGTTGCGTTGGCTCCATAATTTGAAAGAACTAGAAGGACAACTGGCCCGATGGGCACTTAAGCTACAGGCTTATGATTATGAGATTGTCCACCAAGAAGAGCCTCTCATCATAATGTGGATGGCTTATTGCAGTTACCAATGGTCAAGATGGTATACCAGCAAGTGGATGAGTTATTCCAGAGAATGGTTGATGGAGAAGTTGGGAACAAGCCCCAAGAAATCCAAGGTGCACTTTTAAAAGCGATGTAAAACACCAAGACCATGGATGGACAAGTGTTTAAGATGATTAATTGGAAGTGGTTACTATTCCCAAAGCTGTTGGAAAGAGCAGCTATTGTTCAAGCCACTCATAAGGTTTTTGGGTATGGTGGCCTGAGAGAAACGACTAACCATATTCGCCAGTACTACTACTGGGAGTCAATCAACTACAATGTTGCCAACTATCTAGCTTGTTGTGTGGAGTGCCAGTTTCACAAGCCACATAGTAATACAACTGGATACTGACTGTTCCGCCCTGGATTTTCCTGGCATACATGTCCATTGACATGATGGGACCGCTGAAGATGAGCACAGGAGGAGTCAAGTACATAAAAGTTGCTACAACCATCTAATGAGATGGGTTGAGATGAAGGCCCTGGCAAAAGTAGACGCTACCAGCACCACAAAGTTCATCCTGGCTCAAGTAGTGTACCAACATGGATTCCCACATGTCCTGCTTAGTGACAATGGGACAAACTTCACGTCTCATGTTGTCCCATGGTCTAATGAGATAATGGGGATATGAGGAGTCGTGTCTGTACTCTACTGACTGATGACAAACAGACTGGTAGAACGGGTGAATGGAACGCTGGCCATGACACTGAGGAAGCTGGTCGCAGGAAAAACTTCTGTATGGGGAAAATACCTAAGTTTGGTGACGTTCACTTACAATATCAGTCATCATACAGCAATAAGAAAAATGCCGTTTGAATTGCTATAGGGAGGAAGGCCGTGATGCCACCAATTTTATATTTGGTTGTGGAACCAACATCTGGGATGAGTGCCAAACAGTACTTGAACCAACTGATGAATATCTTGATCAAAATAAAATTGCAAGAATTTGATAATATGTTAAAAAAAGGATACAAGCAAAATCAACAGATGATAAGAACCAACTGGCCTTATCAGAATATTGAATAGGTTAAAGAGTTGCCTATTGCAATATTCATGGTTTTGTGAAAAAAAACAAGCTGGTTGTGTTGTGGTCAGGTCCATTTGAGATTATCACCAAGACGACAATGGATGCTTATTACATCAAGAACCTCTTGGATGGAAGAGTAATAAATTGATTCCACGCTAAGTATTTGAAGTGATAGACAATGAAAAAATAATAACAAAAAAGAGTTCTTAAAGGACCGCTGAACCATTAAGTTGGTTATGTCCTAATGATTAGGTCAAGTCCAAAAAAAGACCTCTGAACCATAGAAAACTGGTAGGACTAAGAATACCTAGGATCCAGTTTGGGAAAAAGAGGGACCTCTGAACTGGAACAAGGTCAAGTCCCATGAAAAAAAAGATGAAAAAATAAAAGATTAATAAAGATATTGGAAAAAAGATTATAAACCCGCATAGAAAAACCAATATATTTTTATAATTTTTATTTTTTATTGATTATCCTCAATCTGGGGATGATTCCACCTATGTTACCTCTTGGGGGAGGGAGGATGGATCGCAGTAGGAATGAATAATCTGTCGAAATCTATGTGAGATTGGATGCTAGCAAGGACTAAACCTAAATGAAGCCAAGTTTGTTAAGTGGATGCAGATCCCTGCAAGAAAGTGACTAGGGGAAGGGAAATTGAGATGCTGGAAGAAGCCAAATGCAAAACCCTGGAGTGTGGAGGGAAGCAACAGTACAGAAAGAGGCAGTTGACAAATAGCCCTGAGTAAAATTTGATTGGTACCAGAGCCAGAAGATTAGGCTTGAGTGCTTGCCAACAGGCTTCGTCAAGAACACTGGACATATGGGCCAGCAGCAATCAAGGGATGCTAGACGGGGTTGTTGAATCATGCCCCTATTAAAGCCATCAGGGGAAGATATCAATGGGAAGTGCCAGAAATGAGATAGTTATGCAAGGATCAAATGGCATCCTGCAAGTGATAACCATGAACTTATCAGAAGATGAAGCAGAAGGAGCAATGGAACCCAGAAGAGGCTGAAAGCTTCATGGCCCAAACTCAAAGAACTTGTCCAGCAAAGTGAAGAGCATAAGCAGCAATATCCTGATCTTAGATGCTCTCAAGATCGGAGGGATTCAGTGCTAGGGATAAAGCCTTGGTGAATTGAGCCCTTAATTCTGTGTAGGGGAGTTCAAAATGAATGCTGGTGCTGATGGTGAGCTCAGTGGCTAAGACAGCTGGTTTGTAGTATTGTCCAAGTTGGAAGAGGAACTCAGGAAGCAAGTCTGACACAGCAAGAAAGGAGCAATCAAGAGCGAAGGGCATTATTTCTGGAGCATCCACAATGATGTTTGGCTTATCTGCGAAAGGAGCTGAATCCAGGAGAGTTTCAAGATTTAACTCTGGAATTGATGACAGAGGGAGAATCAGCTGCGAGTCATTCATTACAATCACCAGTCTTGTTTCTGAAGGATTGGCTACCATTTCTAATAATTCCACGGAAGGACTAGCCACTGGTACCAGAGTAGGAATATAAGTCCTGGAAGAACCATAGAAGAGGTTCCATCATGCAGCCTGACTCATCTGCTGGAAGAGCCAAAGATCTTGATCAGACAAACTGTTGAGAAGCTGTTAATACTGCAACTTGGAGTCTGACATATGAGCTGGATGAGAGGGAAAATGTCAGACTTATATAATAGTTAACATTATGCAATCTACAATCCATTAAACTCCAAGTTTGGAGAGATTAATCTCAAAATTAATGGGATAAGCTCTACAGAGAAGAATTAAAAATGATATGAGCCATGAGGTTATGAGAAGGAAATAAAAAGAGGAACATAAATAAGCATTCTTAATCGGGCCATGAGACAAACATTGACAGCAAGAGTCTCTTTTTGAGGATGAGGAGAAAATCAGTAAATAGAGAATGCCAGACCAAGAATCCTGAATATGACAGCGGGTCATATGCCCTGATGGGGGAAAACTGGATCCCAGGATTAATATCTTTATTAGTAAATTGATCATCCCAACATGAAAGTAGATCATGGGGACCACGCTCTGAGTAGGCAGTAACGAGGAGGAAGAGGAAGAGAGCCGCATGCCAAAGGTCGTCCCAAGCAGCGTTGAGTATTGTAGATCATGGGGACCACGCTCTGAGTAGGCGGTAGCGAGGAGGAAGAGGAAGAGAGCTGCATGCCAAAGGTTGTCCCAAGCAGCGTTGAGTATTGATGATCATACTCCACTTGAGCAAATGAAGTATTTGACTGAGTGTCTGAAGCGGTGTTATCCTACCCTGGTCCTTTTCTCGCTGGAAATCTAGGCAATAGAAGTGATGTGTTTGGATTTTTGCCCATATTCCCAGCCGTCTAGATTACTAGGAATCGCTAGAGGATAATTCCCTAATGCGAGGTGAATTGGAAATTGGTTGACCCTGATTTTGGGGTAACTATGTTTTGGGGATTTTAGGATATTTGCCTAGTCAGATCCATCAGGGATCGATCCAGATGAATGCTTAAGGTCTCATTGGTCAGAGTTGCCAACTAAATAGGGGCATCTGATATCGATTAACTATCAGGTGTACCAAATTGGGATTGGTCAGGTTTCATCACTGAGTGATTGGGAATGTAAGTAGTAAGTTGTGGGGCGAGTGATGCCACCTGCAACTAGTCAATTGATCAGTTAATTTATGACCTGCTTTAATGGGTAACAATTCACATTACCTAAGCAGGTCGCTTGCCAAATATAGTTGGTTCACTTGGATCGTGAGAGGAAACATTAGGGACTCATTTTCTGACTCTTTCCAATTTTAAGTCTTAATGATATCCAATGATGGAATCCTAGACAGGATGGGGAAGACCATTGCTGCTGAGATGAGGATGGGTGATTCAATAGCAATGGCTGCCGTTTTATTAAAGAGATGTCAACCAAAGGCTAGATGGCTGAATCACCACTATAAATTAAATAGAATTAACTTATAATAAAAGCAGTTAGTTTACAGTATACAGTAGATATACCAGTGTAGTAAACTCTGTCAGCATCCATTTGTTCTATTATTTCTCATGGATATTATTGCTGTGTGCAATAATTGGGAGACTCTTTAAGGAAAAGAGTAAGGATCTGAGCGGGGATCCAGAGAAGAAGAGGAATAAAATCGGGGATTGCTGCTGACTGTGTGTTGAACAGGAGAAACTGCCAACTAAAATCTCAGAGAAGATTGGGTTAGACAGTACAAGGGAACAAATCAATATTTTAGACATATTAAGTAGTTTGAGAGGAGATACTGGCCAAGCGTTGGGCCAAAAATTAGGACTTCTATTCAACTATGGATAATAGTTGTCATACTATTATCAACTGATTATATCAACTATCATACAATGTGGACAAATTACACAAAAACTGAACCTGTGCAAGTAATAAGTTTATAGGGGTTATTGGCTGATAATAATCAATCCCTATAAATTTTTACACAGGGTGAGTGGGGGCACGGTGCCTTGAGGATCATCATGGCCCCATCCATTCAGTATCTTTCCTAATCTTCCAAATTGACTGCCTCATGGGCATCCTCAATGTATTTTGCCGCCCACCAAACCAAATCAATAGAAACGCCGCCCATATGACTCAGGATTTGATAATGAGAATCCTGAAGTCCTTTTTGTTTGGATAGGTCCAAGAGTTAACATTTTACAGCTCAAATTGAAAGTGGGGAATTTGATTTTCTTGTTATCTCAAATCCTAACAATATTTTAATAATTTTTCTAATATTCTTTTATCTTCCATGAATAGATGCATTATGGAAACATGGCTTCTACCTGGAGTTAAGGAGCATACACTGCCACTCTCTTCAAAAAAGGAGATAGACTAAACCTATCCAATTGAAGCCCAATCTCCCTAACTAGTACTGAAACTAGAATAGTCACAAAACTTATGGCCAAACGATTAGAGAGATTGCAACTAATGTGATATCCCTATCACAATATGATTTTGTCCCAAGAAGATCCATATGTGACAATATTCACAAAGTTGTAAATGTCTGTCATTATAAAGCCTCTGGAGCGCTTGCCTTTTTAGATCAACAGAAGGCATACAACAGGGTGAACTGGACCTATCTCAGGGCCTGCCTGCAAAAATTCAAACTCCCAAATAGGTTTTAAACTTGGTATTTTGTTCACAGAGTCAGCCACTATGGCTGTGTGTGGAGCAGGTTTTTAAATAACCTAGCTTTTCCACAGAGGGGACTCAAACAAGGGGACCCTCTAAGCCCTCTACTATATAATTTTAACCTTGATCTCCTAATATGGAATACAAATGCCCTCATCAATGGAATCAACGTCTATGGCCAACCACCAGTCAAAATGATGGCTTTCTCTGACAACTGCGTGGTGGGCATCTCCAATAACCAGAATGCGCGCATACTTGATAAAATAATACCAGAATACTCATCCTACAGCAACGCATCACTCAATACTAGAAAAGCTGAAATTATATTCCTGTGGAAATATCAGGCCCATTGGAAGACATCCACCTTGGTTCAACAGACTAATACAACAATAAGAGTCATAATCAGACCTAGGAGGTAAAGATCACCAATTACCTTACTAGAACTTTCCTTTACTACCAAGCTGGTAGCGGGACCCGTCCGCCACTTGGGTGTATGGTTAAAGGCAGAGGGTACGCCAACACCAAGATGGAAAATCAACACTTAGATAAAATAAAAAATGCATTGCCTCCTTGCATGGACATCATAAAGGTCTAACTAGTTGAGTTGTGATAGCCAAATCCATGATATTATCAATCACTTGGTTTACAACCCATGTAATTACATTTTCACCATCCTTTTTTGCACAATATATACCTTAATACAGAGATGGCTTTGGTCTGACCTAAACCCCTGTTGTCAAGAGAGCGTCAGTAACTCTCTCGTTCCCTGAGAGGTGGTGCAGGATGCAAACCCACACCGCCAGGGAACTAGCCATTAAGAGAGTGGGAAACAAAGCACCATAAATGGTGCCAGTACAGAAGGGACCCAAGGAAGGGTGTAAAGCGCGGTATACAATATCAAGTAAGCAAGAAACAACAAAACTTGTGTGTACCCAAAGGGGAGTCCATAATCAAATGTAAATTGGTGCTAGGAGGCTTGGGTGCCTCGATCTGGAGGGGACCTGAGCGGCCCAAAGTTGCACCCAAAACTTTTGTTATTTGTGATAGTATGTAGTGGGCAACATAGTGGAGACCTCCTCAAAGAGGTCTGCTCCTAGGTTCACCCAAGGAACCATAAATAAAACGTAAAAAACGGGAAAGTTTATTGTGAAAAGTCAACCAATAAGGAATGTTGGTCACAAAAACCATATTTAAATGTCATTGGGGTAATTCTAGGTCTGCAGAATTGGGCACAATCCTTGACACACCAATAGGAGCACACTTCCATCTGAATTGGTAGAATACACCAAAACTGACTTTACTTGATTAATCAATGGAAGTTGGACCCTACCCAAACATGTAATTTCATAAATGAAATGGGTTTTGAACACCTGTTCCCCAATCAACCAAATTGAACCATCATCATTAATTAAATAGCTCATCCATTTTAATGTCTGAGCCAAGACAAGGGGCTGGGCATTATGCACCTCACTAGTACCAACCTGGGCATATTTGGCTTGTACCCAGCATTGGTCTAAGGTGTGCTTGAGGTCAGGGAGAGCCTGAAGTTTCACCTTCTGGGCCTCCCACCACCTAGCCTTATCCTTGGGGTTGGTGCCTACTATCTAGTCATTCAACCATGACACCTGTGCAATTTTAAACTTTAGTTAGCCCTGGGAGAAATGGAGGTATGGGGCTAACTAATTATATAGATCAAGTGGCCCATATACCAGGATCCTGGATCACTCAGCTGACTAGTTCAGACCTTCCAGACAACCATTGGGCTAGAGCTGCAATATCTAATTTTGCACAGGTGCTCTGATTAAGAAATCCAAATCATCTAATCTCATTGAGTATTTGTATCTCACTTAACCACTGCAGGACTGCATGGCACTCCTGTACACTTTAAACAAATATTTCTATCCATGAGAAGAGCAGTGGAAGAGTTATATATGTGGTCAGGCCAGTCACTGAGGTTGCCCAAGGCTAACTAACAGACAAGAAGTTAATGGCCAAGTAGTTACAGATAACATAATAAACTGAAACCAAAGTACCATCGCCAGGATTGATTACCTGGATCTAATAGATATACCATACATCCTGGAGACCTAAATATTGGTCTAGAGATACAAATACCACTTACTACTAAAACCCAGGATATGTGCACATGTATAGAGATGCATATAGAGAGTGTAATATATGGCAGAATGATCAAATGCTGCCCACTCTTCATTCACAATATATAACTAATACAGAAGCTTAGTACACCACCTAGAACAATGTCCAACGTTGGTAGCTATCTGGAAAGAGATCATGCGCCCATTTCATCAAGGCAATGGGCAATCATTCAGTTTAGCTAGGAACATGTTTGCTATCAACATGGAGTCATCTATTCATCCATCTTTATGATTATTAATATTGGCAATAGCACTATGGACAATCTATAATTAGTATTGGATTCATTTACAGGAACAACACCCACCCTCCAAGAAGCCATCAATTGTTTTCACTACCATATATTGGAATATTTTCAAGCAGGGTTGTTTGGAAACATGATCCTGTGCAACAGAAGGATAATCAATTCATGGATCCCCATATGGTTCCTAAATACTGACTCATTCCTTCACTCATGCTATATCCAAGTATAGTTTGGC
Organism: Massospora cicadina; assembly: GCA_022478985.1. Classification (NCBI taxonomy): domain Eukaryota; kingdom Fungi; phylum Entomophthoromycota; class Entomophthoromycetes; order Entomophthorales; family Entomophthoraceae; genus Massospora; species Massospora cicadina. Next base: position 7,665 of record JAKSZP010003474.1, on the reverse strand, counting down.
ATAAATCCCCCATCATCCTAAACCTGGTGGTCCTGGCTGACAACAGGAGGGGCTATGAACCCTCTGGGGTATCCTTTTAATTATTCATATTATTATTACTATTTTATTATTATATCAGAAGTGTATGTCCCCTGGTCAACCTTCCCCAAATAAATAATAGTGTTTTAGTATCATGGATTATATAGCAGCCATTAGATCCAACTCAAAAATTTAAGCCACCGGGTTGGATCCGTTAATAGCCTACCAAGCTTCCCTTACACCGAAGCTTAATTGAAACCAGTAGTAAATTTGATGGGGTGATACGCTTGAGAGGATATTGGGTGCTTATCTATAAAGGTTAGCTCATCGTTTATAGATTTGAATTCTTAATATTATAATTAGCAATTTATAGAATTAGATGATTAGACATTAATAAAAGTTTTTATAAATCATTCAACTTGAACAATATAATCCTAGTGTCAAAACATGTAACCTGATACTAACTTTAAAGCTAGGTATAAGGTAATATCGATCTTTAAGTTTGGAACTGGTGCAGGTTGTAATTAGCATAGGAGTCGAAACCCATCTTTCCACCTATGAAAATGTAATTTAATGGGGAAGTTTCAAGATTACAAAGTTGGCATATAAACAAATCCATCTCAATACGTTTTCCACCACATAAACCTGGCTTTTTCAAATTCCGGGTGGGTGGTAAGTGGGTAAACTACATCTCCACAAGATGGTTCGGAACTAGAATTATCGAATGGTTTAATTTATGGGATGTGAAGGCACGACGGGGACGTGAAGGGGGGACGCGTTAAACGGCATGCACCTCTGACGCGTACTACATGGAAATGGCGGTTGGGTGGGATTTCGGAATTATCTGGCCAAACGTTGGGTTCAAACTAAAAGTACCACCTAGCTCGGTTTGAAAATCACATGCGGGGGATTGAAGAGGTTTATAAGGCGAAACCCCAAACCGCGGGTGGCTTTCAAGCCAACCGATTAAAGTGGGGTTCACAGAGCTTAGAGAACCAGATGCGTGGTACTCCTTTCAGAGTAACCGAGTTTTAGTTTTACTAAAACGTGACTTACAACTCAAAACTAGTTTTTCCAGAATGATCTGGTGGGCTTGAAGGATGACCCAAGTGTAAGGGGCCATGTGACCCAATCCAATAGCCCTGAAGAGTTCGTCGCGAGCAGGGATGAGGAGAACTCCTCACGGCGAGCCAGCGGTTTGGTTCGGGTCTGCTGGTTAAGCTCCACCAACTCGGACCGCACCTCTCGCTCGTGGGTTAATGTTGATAAGCTGACCCTACTCGATCGGAAGTTCCAACTCGGCGAACTAGTCTCGAGCGCTAAAGGTGAACAAACCGGGGTGGGTAAAGTTATCGGGTTCAGTTCAACCGTCACCATTGTCAATACGCTTACCGGAAAAATCTTGGGTGGGGTTCGTCATTCTAACCTAAACCACGTCTCTCCTCTCGATCAGCGTGAGCCTTTTTCTCTGGGATTTGATTTAACTTGTTTTTATAGATTCTTCCACCGCCATCGTCTATCAAGGTTGGCTAGGGTGGGTCAAAGCGGTAAGAATCCTTAACCCTGCGTATTTTTGTATAAATCTATTTTTGGCTAGGTCGATGATCGTATTTTTGCATAAATATTCTATTTTGGCTAGGTCGATCATCATATTTTTGTATAAATAATATATTTTTGGCTAGGTCGATTACCGGTATATATTAAAGAAGGAGGGCGTCCGGGAGGACGATTCCATAATCTGCGTAACCTACCCCCAGCTTTTGACCAATTTGCACTGCCAACCCGTTCGATTCCGCGGGGAGTGCTTCACGTCGGCTGGCGTGGAGGTGGGACAGCGCCTTACGGGCCACCCCTTGACTTTGACCGTTTGACGAACGTGGCGCCGCATAAGGCTTACCGCAAAGGTGAGCTGGTGTCGGCGCGCGTGATCCGGAAGTCACCCCAAACTTTGGAAGTTTTATGGGATGTGAGCAGGATGGTAATCTTTATACTAATTTTAGCTCATCTTTAGGGCACCCAACTCAGATCTCCCCCGCCTTCTAAAATAACTGGGCTCCAGATCCGTAAAGCCCTTATCCTTCCTGGGGTTAGACAGTTTGATTTCCAAATCGGCGACCTGGTTTGCTTTGGAGCAGCGTGCTTAGAAGAAGATCTAGACGACGGTAAAACAAACCAATGATTTTTTAAAGGGCTTCAGATATGGCAGCTATGAGCTTTATGTACTCCAATGAGGAGGTGGCTGAGGAGAGGTATCCTTGGGTAATTGTGGAAAGAACGAGCACGGTGGAAGTGGCTTGGCAGACTGGAGTTGATAAGCAGGCAGCCACCTCGCTGTCTCCCCGATTCCACCAATCCGACCACGATTTCTGGCCGGGGCAGCTTGTTCGTCACCATGACGGTCGCTTGGGACAAGTTTTAAAGGTTGATCCCCGCGAAAGAACGTGCGATGTTTTGTGGATGCTTTGTCATGAGGAAGAGAAACGAGTCGAGACAGATCTGAGCATCTACCAATTATCCCACGTGGCAGAAAGCCAGCTCCAGCCCGGTAAGCTTAGACTACAAGTCCCCACTTATTGTTAGGCGACGTGGTTGTGTTCAAGCACCAGGGATATGATGTCGAGGATCGGGTGGGAAGATTTACTGGCCGCTACGTTGGCGGAGAAGCGGAGGTGCTGTGGGCGACCCTCGATAGGAGTTATGTCGAAGTAAGCCAACTCCGCAGGGTCGACCCCATCCCGAATTCGATGGCAACATCCCCCATCGACTGGTATTTCCCAGACTCCCCATGGGAATGCCTTTGTGACTACGGAAGTGGTGACTCTTCTGATAGAAGCGCAGGTGGTTCTGATTTAGAAGGTTAATGCCCAAAGCTTTGCGGTGGCTAATTGGGTAGGCTTAGATAGTTGGACTGAAACATCCAGCGCGGGTGCAGAAGCTTGGACTGTACCAGAGGATGAAAGTTATCAGGATAGCTTTCCAGGATTCTTCTTGGAGGAGGATGCGCCTGAAGATCACTGGTTCCTTCACGCTACGCCCAAGGCAACCCACCAGTTTCTCAAGCGAATGCACTGGGAGCACGGGGTATTGCGGGCTAACCTCCCCAAGGGTATTTGGGTGCGCGGGTTTGGTTCGCGTTTAGATTTGCTCCGGGTGGTGATAATTGGGCCGCAGGGCACGCCGTATGCGGGTGGGACGTACTGCTTTGACTTGTTCATGGATCCTGAAGATTTCCCCGCCTCGCCGCCAAAGTGCCACTTTTGGAGGTGGGTGGGGCCCTGTGACGACGAGTATAGGCCACTGAACCCCAACCTCTACCCGAGCGGCCGGGTTTGCCTATCGCTACTAGGAACTTGGGAAGGATCGACCCCCCAAGAGCGGTGGTCGCCAGCCTCCTCCCTCTTACAGCTAGCCGTTTCGCTTCAGAGCCTGGTTTTAGTAAAGAACCCTTTCTTCAACGAGGCGGGCTATGATCGCATGCACGGTTCCCCCGAAGCCACCCGATACTCAGACGCTTATAATGAGCACGCCTTCCTGCTTTCCCTTATGACGATCCCCGTCGCTATCAAAACTCCTCCGACCCCACTGGAGGCTCCACTGAGAGATTACTACGCCAAAACCCTACCTGCGTTTCTAAGCAAGCTGAGGCTTATAAGCGAGGAACCGCTTACCGCCTCTGCCCTGTCGAACTTTTCTCTCAAACCAATTTCGAATGGTTGCCGCAGCCTCTTGAAGGTATCCAACAGCTTTAATTTAATTAATGTCGCTTTAGTGCCGTATTGCGGAGCTCGAGAGTATGCTTTTACTCTTATAATCCCCATCACTTGGTTCACCTGAACGGCTTTAGGGCGATATCTTTATGGTTTAAGCTGCGTACAAGTTCATCTTGGCTCCCGGCTTCGCCCTTATCAGCTTCGAACCGAGCGTTGCAAGTTTACACCCGGCTTTAATCTTTACCGTTGCATCTATCAATTAGCTGTGCACTAGCGCTAGCTTATAGTCAGCAGATTTAACCAATGCTGCAATGACCATTTTTGCGGGATGACTAGTAAATTTACACCCTTATTCTATAACTATAATTTTTATATTGAGCGTTAAGATGGGTGTATAGGATAAGCTTGATCATGATCGGCGCATAAGTTTAGATTGTATAGTAGAAATGATTTAAGGTGAGCAATTTTATAGCGGCTTACTATCTATAAACTAATCTTTCACGTAGCTTCACTTGTATGGATACCCTTTTATAATTTAATCAAAAGACTCATCGCTATATTTTAATACTAAAACAGACAATAATGGAAATAGGTTGTATACTATAAGTAAGATATAACAGCTACAAGTATCCATTTACTTATCGAATAGAATCAACAAACTATACCATAATATAGCGTTTGACCCTCAAATGCGTCATCCTTAGCCCCCATCCGCTTGATTTTAATATTGCTACTGACCATTTTGAACCAATATTTTATCAACTATAGTAACTCCGATATCATTTAGCCACTTAATCAGCTTATCAATTCAACCTATAAATAGATATAACCTCAATATTTGATCAGGTCCATAAACATTTTATTTGGGTATCTATCGGTTGCCACTTAATCACCCGTTTAAATATATAGCCTAGGTTAAACCATCTTCACAGTTTGCTCCCTTTTAACTAAAATATATACTAATTTTTACTTGAAAAAATTATAAATTAGGGGAGAAACGGATGTAGAAAGGCTTTTATACTATATATGGTGTCATTTATAATCTTGTTAGCTATACATTAAAACAGTCTCATATAACTATATAGGCCTAGATTGGATACTAGTGAAACCCCTACGGCTTTGGTTAAGTTTATATTTTTCAACCAAGTTCTAACCAATTAAATCATGAACATGATAGATGCCCTTTAGCTGGGGATCAATCAAAAAGCTTGTGGCATAGACCTGAAACTTGGGCATTTTATGATACCATGCAAGGATGGCAGTGCTGGGAACGGGGTCAATAAAAGTGTGGCTAGTTTGGTAGGTTAATAAATTTGCTAAATGGTTGATGATTGGTTTAATTTATTAGGTTTAAAGGTTAAAGGTAAGTAGTCTAAAATCTAATTTGGGATGAACCTATGAGTTATGATCTGTCAGTTGGTGTTGTTGAAAATGTTAGCTCAACCTTGGATTGATATATATTTATTATTCAAATGTAACAAGAACAAATGTGACCATCCAAGTTGTATAACCATGTTATCTACCCCATCTTTTGGGCTCCATATCATTCCAGAATTGTCACTAATGGTTCTCATCAATTATATCAGTTTCCCCTATAAATAGGTATTTATATCTATTGTACTCATTGTATCCATTTTACTCCCCAATGATCATGATTTTAAGATCATGACAGTGCTGTTATATGGCTAGGTGAGTGACTAGGAAGCTTACCTTTTTTACCCTAAATAAGAATCACATTTTGCCTCTTTTATCTAGGTTTTTATTTTATTCCTGGAGTAGAGATTCACTATACTTGGAATTAGAAAGATTAATTATTTTTATCCTTCAATTCAGTTATTTATTCAATAAGATTTGAATTTAAAAATTTTTTATATGATTGACCAACCTTTTTGTATGTCATCTCAAGCCTATGTTGACAAGATCAACACCTACTGCCCCACATAGGGTGGCAGTGTGCTGCCTCCTATATTTATCAGCCACCTCTGAAATATGCCTGGGCTGGCCCAGATAGCCTCCCAAATGCTTCCATTCACTACATCTCATCTTGAGACCTAGCCCATCATCTTATATGCTCCTAGGCAGTGCTTTAAAGCCCCTAGTACTCCCTTGGGGCAACCTGCACATCAAACTTTATATTGAGTATATGAACCTCTTCTACTACATGAGCAGAGCTATCATTGAGATGGTTATAGTGGTATTTAAGCCCACTGCATTTATTAATTTCTACCCCTTCAAGGGGTACTTTGACCTTATCTCCCTTGTAAAGCCTATGCTTTGATGGCAACAAAGCAACCATTAGTTTATAAAAATATACCCATACTAACCATCTTTACTTGGCTGCCAGATGAGGTGATGCTGGTGGTCAAGTTTGCTGGCTTACCCTCCCACCTATTCCCCAAACACATCTGCCATTAAATCACAGAGGTTTGGTAACCTATGGCACTGACTCTGCACTACATTTTATAGTTCCCAATGTCACTTATCATCTTTCAGGGCCTTACACTTTTGCAATGATCTGCCCCTCCCATTATGATACCCAACCCATGATACCCCCTGCTCTGTGATCAGATCCACCCTAATCATCCTTTCTGGGTATATATTGAAAATAGCTGCACCTTATTTCCCTTGAGCTTTGAACTTGACCATTCAGTGTGCAAGTGCCCAGCAGTTTCTGATAGAACTGCTTTCACCACTCCTCCCTCCAGTGTCAGCTCCACAACTGCCTTGCCAAAATTTTTAAATGTGGATTGTTCTTCCCTCTTCCACCCTTAATCGCTGTGGGCGCTGCCCCATGGCACCACCCAATTGGAGTTAATCTGCCAGAACTATTCCTGAGCATATTGCAGCACATGCAGAACTACTATGGTCTATAGTGCATGGACAATCAGCTCCTGTTACCCAAAAAACTAGTGTTGCTAGCTCAGCACCAGCCAAATTGAATCTGTTTGAGATTCTGAAATGGATTGTTGACCAAGTACACCTGTACAAAATTAAGCCTGACTTTAACTGGCCAAAATTTTCACACACGCTCCCCTGATTTGACTCCCAGACACCTTTTCTGCCCTCATAATGGCTGTTTGATACAAAAGCACACATAATAAAGCTGTCAAGTCAGCTTCTGCCCCATCAACTCCCTCCCCCAACAAGCCCACCATTTTAGAAATTGAGTTACTTTGCAAGGTTATTCCCATCCTTTAATTCCCCATGGTTTCCCAGAAGATGCCAAATATGAATTCAAAAGAACTTGCTTTTGCTGTAAGCTGCGCATATAACAATGTGGCGTCAACTTCACTCTTCATCCCAACTATCTTAAATCCAACAACAAATCAAAGCATTTAGATACATGATATAACTTATCAACTTTACTGATCACCAACTTGCTCAATACATCAAGGCAATGCACAATGCTGGCCTCATTGATGAGGAAATCCTCCCCTCTATCCCCTTCTGCCCCACACTGCTAATGATCTGTTAATAATTTTTCATTCTCAATAATAGTTGACTCTATTATTGTGCTAGGCCAAACTGTATGAAGACTTCTTGCCCTTACTCTTTCACCATCATTGGCAACCTTTCCCTATAAATCTGCAGGAAAATTCACTGACTCAGCAGACCAACAACTTCACCTTATGAGGCTTGACCATTCATTATGGCTCAGAGGTCCTCTCCTGGAACATGTTCAAAGATTGTGGTTTAGTGACATCTATTAACTTCCTTGGGGTTCCTTCCCTTCAATCCTTCAGGTTCATCATTGTTGCTGCTATTTGTCCAAGTTCCCACAGGGTTTCCATCCAGGTAAAGGATAGAAGTTGATTACACTGACCACTCCAGGGGATTTATCCCAGCACCTAACTGCTAGGGGTCTCCTGTCCCACCTCTACAAGCAAAGCAAACCTCTGTCCACTATAAACTTAATAAAGGTAGGCAAACAAAAGAT
>JAKSZP010003473.1:0-26731 GCA_022478985.1 Massospora cicadina | reverse complement strand
TGGGTCCCTCCCAGCCACAGGCTACAGCTCTGCATGGGGCCAGAAGTGGGCAGAGGCAGCCACCCACCTCAACGCGCTCAAAAGGCAACACAAACATCAGGTTTGTGTTCAATACAGGCCCAAATGCATTACAGAGGGCGACAAGTGCACCACATATTTTTTTAAAAAATTCTTTGCACCACACCAGAGTGTGGCCTGCACACAGGTGCGGATATTGGATGATTCTGTCGCGGATACACCAGCCAAAGTGGCAATCAAAATACAAAAGTATTACTCCAGGTTATACTGATCTGATTAATTCAGCTGGCCAAAGTGGCGAAATTTTTGACTGAACCCACATCTGCACCATTTCCTGATACCCAGAATTAATGAGTTTGATTACTCCAAATGAACTCTGGACAGCCATCCACGGTGCACCAAATTGGAAATGCCCAGGCCCAGATGGCATTCCATATGAATCTTACAAAAAGTACTTCAAATATATATCCCCACTGCTGCTTGCCTTCATTAACCAGAGCCTTCTGGAAACGCGCCTCCTACCAGGAGGAAAAGAGGCCTTCATCGTCACACTCTTCAAGAAAGGGGACAAGTTAGACTTAGCCAACTGGCGCCCCATTTCTTTAAATAACACGGATACAAAAATTTTAACTAAAATCATGGCTAACCATTTAGGGATTGTAGCATCTGCCACCATCTCCCCAGAATAATTTGGTTTCATACCCAGAAGGTCTATTTGGGACAACGTGCACTCTGTGGCTAACGCATGCCAGTCCACAGCCTCTGGGGCACTTGTATTCTTGGACCAACAGAAGGCCTATGATAGAGTAAACTGGGAATACCTCAGGGCCTGCCTCCATCAATTCCACTTACTCCCTCGCTTCATCAACTGGGTAATGCTGCTCACGGAATCTTCAACAATGGCAGTGCATGGCCCTAGCTTCCTAATGGAAGTAGTCCGCCCTCAAAGGGGCTTATGACAAGGGGACCCCCTTAGCCCACTCTTATACAACTTCAGCCTTGACCCACTACTTTGAAACGTGAATGCCCACCTCACTGGGGTCCATGTACCAGGCCAAGCCCCACTCAAGATGATGGCGTTTGCAGATGACTGTGTAATCGGGGTGTCTAATAATCAAGATGCACGCTCACTTGAAGCTCTCATCAAGGAGTACTCCCGGGTAAGTAACGCGGCACTGAACGCCTCCAAAACCGAAATCATCCTCCTTGGTCGGTATCAAAACTGCTGGGCCCATGCAACCAGTGCCCAGTCCGGGCCATCTTCTCACAAACGCGCTCGCCCCCCAGCTCGCCCCACACCACCCCACTGGTGCTCCCCTTCATGCCACGCCCTACCATAGGGCCAGTCCGCCATCTGGGTGTGTGGGTGGAGACAGGCAGATACGCATCAGCAGTAATGGAGAGTCATATTCTAGACAACGTGATGAAGCGCATCGCCTCTCTCAGAGCCCACCCTACTTCCCTTGCTGACAGGGTTGCTTTAGCCAACTCTATGCTCCTCTCCAAATTCTGGTTTGGAGCCCACGCCATCCCCTTCTCCCCAGTTTTTTCAAATCCTTGTATGCCCTTCTGCAAGGATGGCTTTGGTCAGGCCGCCCACCACCAGTACAGCTAGAGGTCATGTTTAGCCCTCATCATCATGGTGGCATGGGCCTTCTTGACTTCAAAGCCCATGCTGCCAAGATCCTGGGCACCTGGATTGCGGCTGTCACTGCCCTTACCCTCCTCCAACACTGGTCCCGCGCGCCCCACTCCAACTTCTCCTGCGCCTTGGGCCTTAACAATCCATCGAACCCTCACTCCTTGATGAAATATTTGGCTTCCCACCCATCGGCCACAGGCCCTCACGGGACTAAAACTCACTACAAACGAATCCTCCTCTCCATGCGGAGCGCTGAGTGGAGAATTTGTATTAGCGGACACACAGCCCAGAGAGGCCGCCCCTCTCCTCAGTTCACACAAAAGGTACATGGGCTACCCATCCAAGATGGCATGATCCCCACACGTCCCTGTCCTATCCAGGGTGGACTACCTGGACATGATAGACATCCCTTACTCCATTAAAACCCAAAAAACTATCTGGAAATATGCACACCACCCTCTGTTGCAGCCTCAAATCCGTTCCCATGTGTGGCGCTGCCTGAGGTGGGTGTACCATATGGCTGAGCGTTCTAACACTTTACACTCATCCTGCGCCTTATGTGGCCACTATGGAACGCTGTTCCACCGCATGAAGAAGTGTCCTACCTCTAAAGTGATATGGCGCGAAGTTCAACGTCTGCTTGGCCAGGATCAAACACATCCCTTCAGTCTGTCAAGAGATATGTTTGCTTTATCAATGGCCTCCCCCTTCCACCCTCCCTCCATGCTCTGGTGGTTGCAATCGCCATGTGGAATATCCACACGATTGTCTTGGATGCCATCGCAGGCTCTACCCCCACCCTCCCAGAAGCTGTCCACAGATTCTGGTCTCATTTGGTGGACCACTTTCAGGCATGGATGTTTGGATACCTCCCACCACGTCGCCAACAGCTGGTCTCATCCTGGTTCCCAGTTTGGTTCATCAAATCAGACCCTTTCCTCCACACATGTTCAATTGTGGCTACGGCCCCTTCACACGTTCCCTCCCCCTCCCCATAGTGGCGTTCCCTCTGGCAACAAGAGATAGCATCGCTTCTCTGGGGTGCCTTCCCTGTTACTAAGTTTTGTTTCTTTTAGGTCAAATTTGGAAGTATCCGTCCCATGTTCGGCCTTCCTCACAATAAATCAATTTGTGAGCCTCCTCACCCACCTCCCACTGATACTTTAAACAAAGAACATATTCCAGATCATTGGCATATGGCGCTAGCCTCATTCTGCAATTTGTGGTTACCAATAGAGCCAGTTAACTTGTGGGTCTTCACACTTTTGTGACTATATAAATAAAGTTTAATCAAACTTTCATCAAATTCCCTTGCACGGTTGTCCCTTATTCCCTGATCATCCTTTCTGATTCTGAGTGGATGAAAGGCTCACCATCTGCCACTCTTGTTTTGACCAGGACCATTTGGAACAGCATTTCCCCTTCATAGCTTGAGCTTCAGTCTACATGTCTGACTCCTCCTATGATGTTCCCAATGCAACTCCACACTTTTCTTTGACTAATGCACAATCCATCCTCCTCTTCCTCCCAAGATGGTACAGCTGTTAAGTTTCAGCCAATCATCTTCCTTCTTGTCAAACCCACAATTCAACTCCAATCAATTAGGAGCCAGCATGGACATTATTAATTTAAAAAACCCACCCAGCTCACAACCCAGTCCATCCATATGCTTATAACCATCATTTTCAATCAAACTTCCTGAAAATACTTGGAGGAAGTTAATAAACTGAATATGCTGTCCTTAACTTGGTCAAGGCCTCAGACCTCTAAATCTGCTATAATGCCAATTATGCAGCTCAGTTCCCACTTTGGCATTATGCTCCACGCCCTGATGCAATTAAATTTTAAGTAAGCATCGGCTTCATGAAGAGGGTGTTACCTCTTTTGAGTGTTACCCTCTCCATAAATCAGTAGCAAAATCAGGTTCAAGTCTTGGCTAAGGTCCTACCCCCTCCCAACCTTCCCATCATGCAGAAAATATATAAAATATAATATCTCAAATTTAATAAGTTTCCATTAAAAATATACAAAAAGTTGTTTTAAACAAAATTTAGCCTGAAGACCTGCATCACCAGCAACATTATTGCCACCTTCGCCACCCTCCCAAAGTTCGCCTCAAGGCTGAGAGCGCCCTCTCCAAATACATCACCACTCTCCTCATAGCAAAAATCATATTGTAAGCTCCACTTTACTATTTTGACCCCCACTTTAAGGATTCATCCATGCCCGTTCTCTTGGTTTTATGCTGAACTCTGTCTATCCCAGATGAGCACAATGAGCCTACTTATCCCCTTCACGCACCAATATGGACGGATAGCAGTTTACCGCCTCTAACATGGTTGGATCTTTTTGTTTTTTTAGTCAGTTTAAGTAATCCGTTCATCTTGTTCCATCAGTTTTATGTTTTTAGTTTAGGTTATTTGTTCATATGAGCTCCATAAATGTCCATCATGTTGTCATATTACCCTGAATAAATAAATAAACTTATAAATGTGTTATTAAAGTACATGTCCCTGTACCCTAAGAGATTCATAAACCCAATGCAATTACAATGTTATCAATGTGGCTTTTTAGTCATTATAGATCTTTAAAATTCTGCCAATTTAGAAGACTTAAACTTCTTACTTCAGCAAGTCTATCACATATAGTAAGAGCTATATATAGTGTTACTAAGAAATTTTGATTAGATTTTTTCAAAAGCTACCAATCAAATCTGTCCTTTCATATAGGTAATTCACTCTACAATGTAACTGGATGCTCCTAAATCCATAGATAAAAACTGATAAAGGGTCCAAAAGCTTAGTTTTTACAATTTGTATAAAGTTTAAAAATTATGATTTTTGTATGTCTACTAAAATAGAGCTTTTACAAAACTTAGATGATCTATCTGAATGCTCTTGTTAAAGAAAAAGTGCTGCTAAAGACCAGTTTTATGACTATTTAAATAGTTTAAACAGTAATCTTTAGACACGCCAAAGATTAGTGATCATAAAAAAGAAGAAAAGATATTATATTATTAAAAAGATAGCAAGCGAGTTAAAAATACTAGTTACCATAAATTTTTATGCAGCTAGGACTTATATAATAATAGAAGAAATTAAACATAGAATACGAGATTGTGTCAAGACTTTAATATATGCATCTGCAATGCTTCTTAAATTAAAATACATACAGTTAAAAAATGTCCTGTAATACTTTTTAGTTTTTTATAGGGATTAAACATTTACAGTGTCAGAATTTAATTATGAGCTTTTCTTTCTCATAACAATCACTTTAGTTACTACAATTCGATTCAAACAGCAAATTTGGATAATCACACACAGGAAAGATGGGCGACTTTATCAATAAAAATAATACAACATGGGCGAGCGTCGTGGCAAGTGGTGCGCTTAATGGTGCAACTAAGGGCAAGAAACGCCCTGGAGGGGGACCAGGAACCCAATCTGCAAAGAAATTGCAAACTCAGACACCATCTGGGTTTATGGTATTCACTGTAAAGCACGCGCAATATATGTACATTCAGTTCAACCAACCCTTATCAAAGGTGGTACATGGGATCAGAGTCTTCCTTGGGGAAGAGTCACCAACCCTGTGGGAGAAAACATGTGAGGCACAGCCCTCACTTTTCCCTCACGCGGTCTATGTAGCCACCAACAACATGGGATGCAGCTGGATTGATATTAGTTTTGAAACAGCTGATGAAGCTGATGCCACAGCAAAAGTCTGTGTGGAAATTGCCCTCCAAGAGGGCTAAAAATTGTGCGCACTGCGCACACCAGATGGAACAAAGTGAAAACTTTGTTCATCTCTTTTGACTTGCTCCCCACCAACCATCCTCATAAGGTAATTGAGGAGGAGCTCTGCAAAGGTCTCATGGCCTGTGGAGAAATTCAGCAACTCGAATTACAGCAATTTTACCTGATGCCCAACCTGTGCATGGGCAAAGCTATCGCTGTAATCAATCCTTTCCCAGAAGTGGAAGAGGACTTATCCAGAATTCTCTTCACAGCAGAATTTTACTTTAAAGATGGGGGCCAGTCAGCCGCATTCCAAGTTACACTGGAACGCACACCACCCATTTGCAACCACTGTGGCTCACTGGGCACAAGGAACATGCATGCCCTGTGAAAGAGGGCTTAATAGAAAATGACTATTGTGAGGAAGCAATGGATGAAGATAATGAAAACTTCGCCAAAATGACTGATGGTCACCACCCATTCTGCTGGGGTCGAAGATGGACATACTCCATTGTGGACCCAGTTACAAGCAACAACGTAAAGTGGCACAAAAAGCCTTCAAGTGAGCAGCAGCTGAAGCGGCGGCACATGTGGAGTCCACCATTAACCCTGGACAGATTTGGGAGAATATTTCGGATATTCACCAAACCAACCAATCAGAACAATATGCCCAGGTCAAAAATTTTCACAGTAACCTGACTGAGTCACAAAGCGACATCAGTCATGCACATATTGAGAAACAATGCAACTGCAATTTGGGTGAAAATGAGGTTCACAATTCACCAAAGTTGAACCTCAAAAATATAAAATCCAATCAACAATCTGCATCAAATCAACATGAGACCTGTGCAGGAAAAGTTGACGCAAATGCAAAAAACTGCAATTCCATTGAATCATTGGGTCAGATCAAGGGAACCAACAATGGCAGTGAAAGAGTTGGAGTACAGACGCGGAGCATGGCCAAAATGAGCCATGGTGGGATAGGGCCAGAGGGCCCTCCCAACCGCTCCTGAGGCGCCGCGGGCACCTCAGTGTCAATAGGGATGCTAAACATCACAGGAGCCAGGGCTCATACATCCCAAGCCAAAAAGCTGGAATTCCTGCGAAAACCTCTTGTAGACATCTTGGCCATCCAAGAAACCCACTGTCTACAAGGAGAAGAAGAATCCTGGTCAACCAGGGTAACACCATCACAATCAGTATGGACGTCTCACTGTGGGGTGATCGTCTGAAACAACAAAAAATTTTAAATTATAAGTCTGTCATCACACTTGCATGGTCAAGTCCTGGTAGCAACAATCACATGCCAAGAGGAAATAATTCTGATAACATGTATATATGCACCATGCACTGCAACCAAGAGAAAACAATTTTTTGAAAACATTCCTACTCTTCCTCCCACCAGATACCATTATGTTAGGCGATTTCAACTGTTGGGATACCCTGATACAGATCAATGGCATAATCCCAGGAGATACCCACCTGGACACATTGAATTCTGCACAATGAAGGCATCTCATGGCTTACAGGATGCTCTTCCCTCCAGTTCACCACTCCTTCCCCACATGACGTGGCCCAACATATGTGAGGGAGTGCTCATATTGATGAGTTGCATTGACCACATCCTCATCCCACAATCCCACCGCTCAAGAATCTCCAAATTTATAACAAAAAATATCAATTTTTTACCACCAATTAGTTACAGTGCAGTTAGCACCAACCCAATCCCACACACAGGTGTCACCTTGGAGAAAGCTTTACCCAGAAGGTATAAAATATTGCCTGAGATATCTGACTGGGTTGAAAACAAGGCTACAAACCCAGAATTCACAGCCCCATTCACCTTGGATCCCATTGGAACATGGGAAAATTTCAAAAAGGATTTAATCAACAAAACCTGACAAATTGCATCACATAAGTACACCGCAGACACAGCCACAATCAAGCGTACCTTGGCGGAACTAGACCACTTGGAAATAAATACTCTGAGATCTGGCTATAGCCCCAACTGGGGACGCAAATGGGCAGAAATTTCTGCCCAACTTAACAATCTCATCTTTGAACACCAACACAGAATCAAAGTATTGAACATAGGTAAGTTCATAAAGGAAGGCGAAACCTGTTCAACAAACTTTTTCCACCAATTCCACTCCCATGGAAACCAGCCTGCATGCACACAGGTCCGCAAGACCAATGGCACCGTGGCAACCAACCCTGAGGAGGTCAAGGCGGAAGTACACCGCTATTACACTGAATTATACTATGAAACACCAACAGATTCACAAAAAATTAAAGAATTTATACAAACTGCTGAGATACAAAGTACACCACTGAATTACAATATACTATCCCTTATTACACGGGAGGAGCTTTGGGAGACAATTCGCGGTGCACCATGTAGGAAATGCCCAGGGCCTGATGGGATACCCTACGAATTTTACAAAAAATATTTTCAACAAATCGCCCCTCTCCTATTGGCGTCTATGAACCAAAGCTTGTTGGAAACACGCCTATTACCAGGAGGCCATGAATCCTACGTTATAACCTTGTATAAAAAGGGTGACAAGTTGGACCTGGCCAACTGGCGCCAAATTGCACTCTCCAACACTGACACAAAAAATCTAACAAAAATTTTAGCAGCTAGATTAGGCGCAATTGCATCTAACGTCCTATCACCCAACCAGTTTGGGTTTATACCAGGGCGTTCAATATGGAACAACATACACCCTGTTGCAAACATTTGCCAATCCAAAGCAACTGGTGCCCTGGTCTTCTTGGATTAGGAAAAGGCGTATGACTGTGTTAGCTGGCCATACCTAAAAGAATGTCTACATGCCTTCAAACTCCCACCAAGATTAATAGGATGGGCGATGCTCCTAACAGAATCTGCAACCCTGGCTGTATGCGGCCCTGGA
The DNA here is from genome assembly GCA_022478985.1 of Massospora cicadina. Lineage (NCBI taxonomy): Eukaryota > Fungi > Entomophthoromycota > Entomophthoromycetes > Entomophthorales > Entomophthoraceae > Massospora > Massospora cicadina. The sequence goes on along the minus strand of JAKSZP010003473.1, from coordinate 18,419 downwards.
TTCCTAACAAACAAGATTAAACCACACAGAGGGCTCAAACAAGGAGATTCCCTCAGCCCACTGCTATCCAATTTCAGCTTTGACCCACTCCTCCGAGTAACTGACTCACGTCTCATGGGGATAACCGCACAAGGACAACCAACATTCAAGATACTGGCCTTTGCAGATGACTGCGTAGCAGGTATAGCAAACAATGAAGATGCCCGACAGCTGGAATGTACTCTAGAGGAATACTCCAAGGTGAGCAATGCATCAACAAAAGGAAGATAAAAATCATCCTCTTAGGCAAATACACAAACAATTGGGCCACAACATCAGAACCTCACACCAACACTCGAAGAAAAAACCCAATTATATTACCCTTTGCAACACCTCCCACCACCACTCCTGTCTGACACCTTGGAATCTGGCTAGAATCAGGGGGATATGCTAATGAGACAATGGAAAGTAACCTGTTACAACGGGTATCCAAACGCGTCGCCTCCCTCAAGGGAAGAACCCCAGGACTAACAGGACGAGTTACAGTTGCTAACTCGCTCATCCTCCCAATACTGTGGTACCAGGCCCACGCAATAGCCTTCTCACCTACCTTTATAACCTCAATCCGCGCGCTTATCCAGGGCTGGCTTTGCCTGGCTCTCACCCTCCTATATGGATGGAAACACTATTTGGCCCTCGCTCAAGCGGAGGCATGGGACTAATAGATTTTGAGAGCCACGCCAATCACATCCTAGGTACCTGGATAAAGGAAATCCTTGCTCCAGACCTCCCGCAACAACATTGGTCCAGAGCAGCAAGGACTAACTTTACACAGGCGCTCAAATTAACCAACCCACATAGTCCACCCAGACTACTTTCATACCTTGCCAAGCACCCTTCTGCAATGGGTCCACATGGATCCTCCCCTCATTCCAAACATATCCTCTGAACTATCCGCCATATGGGATGGACCATAGAGAACATGTGTACTATACAGGGAAGGTGACGACACAGCCCCCAATTCAAATTAAGAAACCCAGAAAACCACCCAGAGAGATATGCTCGCAACAACCCCAAGCATAGCTAGGATAGAATACCTAGATATGTTGGACATTCCCTATGATTTAACCACACAGAAGGCAATGTGGAAAATGACTCACCACCCACTCCTACAGCCAAGGATAAGAGCAAACGCCTGGCGCTGTCTGAGAAGGACCTATATGATGGTGGACCATTCCAACTCCCTCCACAAAACATGTGCAGTATGTGGAGGGGAGGGAACACCACATCACCGCCCAGAAACATGCCCAAACCAAAGCTATATGGCAGGAAGTCGCACGCCTGCTTAAGATCCAAAATGAACAGGAATTCTCGATATCAAAGAGCATCTTCACACTCCAGATCGAATCACCAATCCCATCTACCCTCCGCTCCCTAATAATACCCATTGCAATGTGGGCAATCCATACAATTGCATTAGATGCGTTCAAGGGCACGGTCCCAACCATTCATGGGGTTATTAACAGATTTCATGTCCACTTACTGGAGCACTTCCAAACCTGGCTCTATGGATATATTAGACTAAGGCAAAAAGCGCTCATAGAAGCATGGTTCCCACTCTGGTTCCTCCACACAGACCCTTTCCTTCACACCTGTTTCATAGCAGGGGAAACCCCCTCAGAGTAGTGCACCAACCCCCCATACCTGGCAGTCCCGCTGGCAACAGGGGTAACTTGAGTACCCTGGGGTGCCCAATTTTATATTTGTCAGTTATTTCCTTAGTTTTATGTATATTCAGTAATTTCCGTCCCCTGGTTGGCTTACCTTGGATAAATAAAAAGAATTTAATTATGAGACTGCTGGTCATTGAGAGTCATCATTATCAATATGATAGGTCCTTTTACCACTGGTAAAATTTTATAATTTTAATATATTGTCTATAGTGCGAATTTGTGATTGAGACTACCTTACTATTATCCACTACTTCCCAAGCTACTGTCTTAAACTTTATTATTCATGCTTTTTAGAACAAGTACTCTGTTTTTTATTTTAACAGGTAGATTATATCATCTCAGTTTATACAATAATATATTAATTTAAACTAAAAAGCTTTCTGCCCCTACCATCTGTATACATATGGAGAATTGGAAAGAGAAGATATATTGATGGTATCCATTTATAAGAAGACGGGGACATCATGAAAATATATTGAAATGCGTCCCTCTAAGTACAATTATACTTTAGTAGTAAGTAAGTGTATAATATATTAAGGATGCCATTATAAGATTAAATAAAGAAGATGTTATTCTGATTGTGTGTGCCCTACAAAGTTTATTGCTTTGCCTGTATATCTTGCTTAACTCCTTGTCAGTTTATTAATAAAAGTATCCAAGGTGGGTTGACCTTGGGTTAATGATACCACACCGAGATTTTTTATACCAGTACAGGTTTCAAACATGTGTTGAACACAACCTGGACTAGAGTGAAAGTAGGAATTACCCTGATAGGATAACCATCCTTTGTCTCAGCTTATTAATAAAATTTATAAAAAGCTCTTTCTGCAAAGCATCTGTTGCTATAGGACACCAGGAAGTAGAGCATTATATGCTTGTATATAATTTTTAGCTAAGTATAAAAGTGGATTGACGTTCTTATTTACCATAAATAATCATTTAGTAGGAGTGAACAAGATTGCTAATATTTAGTCTATACATTATCAGGGTAGTTGTAGGAATCCAGCCTGGTTGAGCTCTCTGGTTCTTACACCACTGGATCCCACAAAAGCTTTTAATAAAATTTATATAATAAACACTAATAAAACTTGTTTTATAAGGTTTTTATTAGGAGCGCGGGGTAGTAACTGGAAAATGATCCCCTCAATATCCACCTGATCTGTATTTAAACTGATTTCAAGGGTTGGGTGGAATTTGAAGATAGTTTTGGAATAGCTTTGATGCTTCTGAATTGGGTAATATGGGGTTTGCTCCTATCAGATTGTGGGGAAAGTGAGTTAATTTTTAACAATATGAAGAATGGGGTTTTGGTTCAGAAGTGCCCATGCGGTAATGTTTTGATGTATTTTACCCAATCACCATTGAATAATATACTTTCACCTTAGGGGACCTCTGCCACCTCTATAAAAAGGGGTGGTCCCCGTGAAGGTGCTTGGGAGGACCTAGTTGTGGATGGGGGCGTGCCTTCCAATGGTCACCCCATGGTCCATCACAGTATCGGAGAAATCTGATCGCTATATTTTACATTAGCTGCCCATACAGGTTTCAAACTGGTTTTATCCTGATTAATGGGGCTCCACTGAGAATCAGCCAGGGACTTTTTGCCGATATTTTCAATAGCATTGTTTTCATTTTGTTAGAATCACTCTTATATATCCTTGGATAATCACAAATGACTGACATTTCCCTTTTGGCTGAAATTGACCTAAAACATTCTTTTTTCAGCTGTGAGGGCAAATGTCCGACATCACCCCCCTCAAGAATTTTGGGGGAGTTTAGGTCCGTGAGAAATGGCCATGTACGCAATTAATGGTAATACTGGTAGCTAGCAATTTGATGTAATACTCGTTTCCTCTCTTGTAAGTGATGGTGAAGGGACCCTCCCAAATTGATCCAAGCTTACCACTTCTGGGAGTGATGCAGTTATGGTAGTACAATACCATATCAGACACTTGGAAAGTAGGTAGGGGGTTTGGAGAAAATTGGCAGCCTGCCCTTCTTTTGTCACTGTTTTTGCTAAACTGATCATAGCTTTAGATTGGAGTTGAAGGATATGCTGAGCCAATCTTCTCATGACCTTTTCGGTTTCCTCAACTCTAGAGGAAAATACATCTTTGACTGAGAGCAGGTATGCCTGGTTCCCACCCATACAAGGCATGGAACGGAGACCTTTTTAGAATTTGGTGATAGCTAATCTGGTAAGCCATAAGTGCACTGGGTAGATATTGGTCCCAGTGAAGAGTATCAGAGGATTCCATTTTTTGAAGAATGGAAACCAGAGTTCCATTTGCTCTCTCCACAGTCCCATTTGTGGAGGGGTTATACAGAGCCAAAAACAGTTGTTGTGCTCCCATAGATGTGGCCAGGATTTTGACTACTCTGGAGGCAATATTCTTACCATTATCACAGAGTAGTACTTGGGGGCTGCCATGACGTGTAAAAAAGTTGATGTAGAAAGGTGGCAGTGGTCTTGGCCATTTGGGAAGGAAGAGCCACGGCTTCTACCCACTTAGTGAAGTGGTTAATAGCTACTAGGATAAATCTATTTCCACTAGTAGACTGAGAAAGGGGACCTAATACATCCAAACTGCGGATGTGGAATGGTTGTTGAGGAATAGTTGGTTGATAATGATATCTAGCCTTGAAACCAGTTTGCTTCTTGCATGTAAGGCAGGCTTCCAAGACGTCAACAATAGATTTAATTATACCATCCCAATAGAACCAATCTTTAATCCACTTATAGGTTTTCTTCTCCCCTCCATGACCTACGGTAGAATGAGCTTCTAGGATGGCAGGTACACGTTCTGAAGGTCTAATGTAAGGTAGCCAGTTTGTCTTCACCTGCTTATAAAAATTCCCATTTTCAACTTTGGTGTTATGGGAGTGCCGGGCTAACATCTTCTGAACATGCTCATCCTCATCCTCCCATTCATTGGGGATCATTAAGAGGTCATGTAGCCTCTCCGCCTCGCTATAGTTTAAGTGAAGGACTGGTAGCTGAGTCAACCCATCAACATTCAAGTGACGGGTTCCAGCAGGGTGTTTGATTTTCATGTCATAAGGCTGAAGCTTTAGAGCCCAGCAAGCTAACCGACCAGTAGGATCCTTCATGTTCTGCAACCACTTTAGGTATTCGTGGTCCATAACTACAGTGAAGGTAGTTCCATATAGAAAAGAGCGGTAGTGCTTGACAGCTAACAGAACAGCAAGACACTCCTTCTCCGTTACACTGTAGTTGAGTTCCACCTTTGACAGCATCTTACTAAAATAGGATACAGGATAACCTACACCGTGTTCATCTAATTGGGCTAAGATGGCCTCAACGGCATAGTCTGAGGCGTCAGTGAACAATATGAAAGGTTTATTATAATCTGGGTGCCGCAGGATAGGACGTTGCTGTAGTAGTTGCTTCATCGTCTCAACAGCGACTATTTGTTCAGCACCCCAATAGAAAGGGGTAATCTTGGTTAATAGCTGGACAAGGGGCTCATTGAATTGGGCGAACTTAGGGATGAAATGATGGTAATACCCTATCATCCCTAGAAATATCTATATATCCCATAAATTTTTAGGGGGCGTCATTTTTGAGATGGCTTCGACCTTATCCTGCATGGGTTATATTCCTTCTTGGGAAATTATTTGGCCAAGAAAATCTATTTTTCTTTGGAAGAAGGTACACTTTGAGTGATTCAACTTGATATCAGACTTACATAACCGTTTAAACACCTCTTTCAAAAGATCAAGATAATCGTTGAAGGTTTTTTAAAACACCTTGATGTCATCAAGATAGACGATGACACAAGTCAACTTGATGTCCTGCAGGATATGATCCATTGCACGCTGGAAAGAGGCAGGTGCGTTGCACAACCCTTGGGGTAATCGTATGGGTTGGAAGAGACCTTCACTACAGATAAGAGCGAATTTCTCCTGATCTTGAGGAGAAAGGTCCATTTGCCTATAGCCACTGGCCAAGTCCATGGCGGAGAAGAAGTTAGAGCCAGAGAGTTGGGCCAGGGCATCATCAATGCGAGGGATAGTATAGCTATCCTTAGTGAGGCTATTCAACCTACAGTAATCCATGAATATATGATGACCTCCATTTCTTTTTTAATTAATAAGAGAGGTGAAGACCAAGGGCTTTGTGAAGGAATGAGTAACCCCGCGTCTAGTAACTGCTGAAGCTCTGTCCTCATCTGTTGTTCCTCCACCTTTGACTTACAATAAGGTTTGGACCTTAAAAGCTGGGCATCACCCACATCAATAGAGTGGCATCAGCCCTTCATGTGGCCATAGTCATTATCTGGTTTGGAGAATATGTCACTGTATTTATCTAACAAGGTATGGACTTTTCCAACTCCTCTGGGGTCAGCTTATCCGTAATATGAACATTAGGCAAGGTGTATACCATTTTGTCCATGGGTAAGCCCAAATCCGCCATAGAGCCAACGGAGTGGATAAGTTCAATGTCCTCTACTGGGAGTAGAAACCTCAGCCAATCTCCTGGTGTTTCTGTATGATCATGTCTTTTCCGGTGAGGTTTCCTAGTAAAATGGTAATTGGCCTCTGATAGGCTGGGTCTAGTATCCCAGGAAAGACACGAGGTTCTAAGAGACTAACGCCCTCAACATTTATGAGGTGCAACAAACAATGATGTGGGATTTGAAGTGTTATTTTAGTGTCAACCACTCTTTGTTCACCAGGCTTAATAAAGACCTCATATGCAGCGTAGAAAGGGATACCATCCCCAGCATCCACTGAATTGGGTAATTTCTTTGTGTTGCACCCAGAAGTGGAATAAGGCAAGGTTATATCTGAAAAGGGGTATTCAACCAAGCGAGAGTATTTGTGCTTGCTGGGCTCTTTATTGGATAAGACTAAAGGGACTTCATAGTTGAGTAAAGAGAGGACCCCTTGCTTCAGGTTGATTATTCTTATATACACACTCATAAATTGAGTTTCAATGAGCATATCAAATGCGTTCTTGTCCAGAGCCACAGCAAGGTCTGATAGGACAAGCTTTCCAATACAAATGAGAAGGGACGAGTATGCCCCAATAGCACGGGTATTGGTGGGGCCAGCAGTTCCAAATTATTGCGTGTACTCCAAGTCGGGCGCTAGCTTTATCTTCTTAATAAGCTTAGTGTAGAACATGTTGACTGGGGAGCCAGTGTCCAGGATGGCTAGTATTCGGACCTTATGAATGACCACTTCAACCTTAGTGATCGTTCCTCCAAATTTAGGTGACAAAGCTAAGACCTCCTTGAGCTGGAAAATGGAGGCTAGCTTTTTAGCGGTTTCAGGGTATTTGTCCATGATGTATTTTATGGGATGAACTTGCTGAAGAGGGCGTATCAAGACAGCTAAGAATTGGTTACCATTACTGGCAGTGTCACTCACTTTTGGACACCCTAGAATTTGACTGAGGTACGTCTCCTCAGGCATGGTGGTCTCATCTACTCCTCCAGCGTTCAAATGATCAGACACATCTATTTCCGCAGGGGCTCCCAATATTTAGTAACCAACGTCATCATTTCCCCCTCAGATTCATCCCCAAAGGTATTTAACAACTGGTAAGGCCGCGATGGAGGTAGGAGAGATGACCACAGGAGATTGAATAACCTTAGGGCGCGCAATTACCAGCTTAGCTGGAGGGGTAGGCACAGCAGCTTTAGTGAGCTTGTGCAGGAATATGATTGTTAATTCCTTACAGGGCTGTGATTCATAAAAAGGAATGATAACCTTTTTGAGTCGTACTGAGGGAGCAGTTTTAGCAGGGAGGATAGGCACAGGCGAGCTCACTACCAATTCAGAGACATTTGTTTTAGCACATAACTGGAATTCGGCCACTTCTACCAAAGCCTCTTTAATATTGTGGAAGTTTGTGAAGTGGCTCTTCACTGAGTTGATATGTCTGGCTAGAGAAGGCTGAGACACTAACCCAGTTACCAGGGCAGCGATAACATCATCAAGGGTAATCATGTTTGAGGTTAACAATATTTGCGCATTGAGATAAAATTGTTCAGCAAAGGCAATGGTTGATTCACCTTCATACTTTCTAGGCGCATAAAGGCCTGCTTTTCCCTGTATAAACTTTGCTTTGATCCAAATTTATCTAGAAGAGCCAACTTCACCTCTTCCCAGGCGTACAGGGGTCCAGGTAAGGAACTATCTTTTCTTGCGCTAGGCGGCTTAAATAAGGAAGGATGTGTTGTACTTTTTGCTTGTCCGTTACACCATCCATGGCAGCTTTGTAAACATACATAAAAGTAGCAATACTCCCTTCGCCAGAGATATACTTGTCATTAAAAGATGGGTTTAGAGGGCGCTGCTCAAGTTTAGTGAGTAGGGACAGAGCGCTTGTTAGTTGCTTTTCCAGATCAACTAAATGAGATTCCATGTGATGAGGAAAGGTGGGAGGGTTACTCATGGTTGTAGCCTCCATTTTAGATGAATTTTGTAATGTACAGGGGTCCCCTGTAGTGAGCACCAATTTGTAGGATCCAGCCTGGTTGAGCTTGCTGGTGCTTACATGACTAGATCCCACAAAAGCTTTTAATAAAAATTATATGATAAACACTAATAAAAACTTGTTTTTATAAGGTTTTTATTAGGAGCACGGGGTAGTAACTGAAAAAAAGATCCCCTCAATATCCACCTGATCTGTATTTAAACTTATTTCAAGGGTTAAAAGGGAATTTTAAGATAGTTTTGGAATAGCTTTGATGCTTCTGAATTAGGTGATATGGGTTTTGCTACTGACAGATTGTGGAGAAAGTGAGTTAATTTTTTATAATATGAAGGTTAGGGTTTTGGGGCAGAAGGTGCTCATGTGGTAATGTTTTTATGTATTTTACCCAATCACCATTGGATAAAATACTTTCACCTTGGGGGACCTCTGCCACCTCTATAAAAAGGGGTGGTCCCCGTGAAGGTGCTTGGGAGGACCTAGCTGTGGATGGGGGCGTGCCTTCTTATGGTCACCCTATGGTCTGTCACAGAATCAGAGAAATCTGATTGCTAGATTTTACATTATCTGCCCATACAGGTTTTGAACCATTGTTACCCCAAGTTAACAAGGTTCCACTGAGAATCAGCCAGGGTCTTTTGGCCGATATCTTCAATAGCATTGATTTCATTATTATTAGAACTGCTCTTAATATCCTCAGATAATCACAAATGGCCAATATTTACCTTTTTCAGCTGAAATCGGCCTTAAAAATTTTCTTTTTCAGCTGTGAGGGCAAATGTCCAACAGTAGTAATAGAAGCTTACCAATATTGTTATATATAGTGTCAAGATTTTAAGCAGATGAATCCTTCTGATAGTATCTGGATTAGGGGTTTTGGTTAGTTTGGCATAATTGCTGGCTAATCTCCTATTTTGATACTATTTAATGTTATATATAATCAAGTTTAGGTTTGGCAGAAGCTGCATCGCTGCTTAAATGCCATCTGAAGATTGTTGTGGGAGTTCTGGCGGAGAGCCAATGAATCTGTTATGAATCATCCAAAAATGGTTCCACTAACTAATTTGGAGTACCGGTGACTCATGCCAAGGATGCTTGAAGTCCTATTTAATTACAAATTTATAAGCAATCGACCAGTAACTTATGCTGAGGATGGATTGACCTAATATTAATATTTGGTTATCAGATGAGTGGATCTGGAGGGAATCACTATGAAGTATGAATGAATAAAGTTTATGATCTAATAGAGTTTTGGAATCAAGAGGCCAATGGGTTTTCCAGTATTTGATTGGCCAAAGAGTAATTGGGTGCAGTAGCCCTGAAAGTAGTATAAATATTAGTTCATTCCCTTCAAATAAACATCTCTCTTGCATCAATCTTACTTTTATTTGATAGTGGCTTAGAGCAGCTAGAGTAGGAGTAAATAGGACTGGGGATTCCTGATAGGCGTGGGTGATCACGCCTGGAGTGGCCAGCGCTGGCAGCTCCCATGCCTCCTCCCTATGAGGAACCAGCGGGAACCTGGCCAGCTGGCTACCAGTGGATGCTCTGACAGGCCACCAACCTTGCAGGGTGCAGCGCAAAAGTGCCATAACCACCCAGGAAGGGGGATGGACTCGCTGGGGCATGCCCAGATGGGAGGTGAAGGGTTGCAAGGGTGGGGCAGCGCGGAAGTTCCTGAGCCACCCAGGAAAGGGGCAGGACTTGCTAATGCACATGATGAGGACACCTGGGGCTAAAGGCAAAGCTGTTGTTGGTTAGTTGGAGGGTTGGACGCGGACTTGTAGGGGTTGGTACACCAATGAAGGTGAAATGGCAAAGGGCCAACAATCTTCATACTGGTTGGCCTGGCGCAGTAGCGGAGCCCATGGTCAATTTTGTGACATATAGTTTCTAGAATAAGTAACATTGTTGACAGGGTGCAACAACAAAACCCTGCAACCTTTTCCCCACAGCAGTATCTTGGAGGTTATTATTAGGATTTTTGGGATTAGTAAAACATGAACAGAAAATTCATTATAAGTAAAAAAGAAACAAATTAGAATATTTATCTAAAGAATTATCTTTTATAATACATCATAGTCTAAAATACATTACATTAGCAGTTGAGTTTTCTTAAATAAACCCCAATAAATTCACCATTCAATGATACCCTTATGTACCAATCCATATTAGCTTTTACCTAAATTTGGGAGATGATTGAAGTTTTAGATTAACAGAAATTAATTTTTTCTCTCAGTAATTGTAGTTATTCTTCATTCAAAGAGTTAAGCTACCATGACATTTTGAAATTTAAGTAAAGGTATAGTCAAGTGTGGTAAAACTTCACTAGGACTGTTTCTTGTAACTACTTTTAGCTAGTATATAATAATACAAAACTGCCAGGTTTTAAGAATCTATTGCATAAGTATCCAAATACCAGATGTACATACCCTCATACTAACTGCCTAAAAAATAAATTAACATTCTTAAGCAGACAAAAAAGTAGGTTTAATAGCATTTACATTGCATAATTCTAGTATAGAAACTCTCCAATTGTTCTAAGTTCAAACAATCCTAATAATCAGCGAAATAATACTATATATTCTTTTAAATAGGGTTTCATATAACGAAAAAAATTAATGAAAATTTACAATGATGGGCCAAATAAAATTTAAGTACAACTAGTGTTCCTAAAGATGTCAATAAAGTAGCTAATAATTTATACTAAAAATTTTACTTCTAGACTTTTCATCTACTTTTATTTTATAAGAGTGACATTTTATAGTCTTCTTATAGAATGTTTTCATCTACTATCTTTTATCCTAATATTTAGCTTAGGAGAGATGCTAGCTATATAAAAAGGACGACCCATTTGAGACTATGATAGCTTTCGTTGCATCTATTTGGATGTCACAGAATTCAGGTTTAATTTAGCTATTGTAAGAAGTACTTTTAAGATAGGGTAGTTATGTTTCCTCGTGAGATACATATGAATATTTGGCTTTTTAGCTGTTATAAAGTAGTATCAGAGCAATTGTGGCCAGTTATATAACTGAAAAGAACACTTCTGGTTCATAGCACCATCTCACCATAAACAATGGAAGAGATAAAAACCTAGTGTTTAAATAGTTCTCATTTCTCAGTTATGAAGTTCAGGTTTGATAAATGTTAAGCATAAAAATCGTCTTAGCATCAGCTTAAAGTATGATAATTAAAAGTGTCATCTCATAATTGCAAAAGCCCTAAATGCCTTATAACTGTAATAATAGATTAACTGCTTTCAATGTGATATAAATTTATTAATGATTAAATTTTCTGCTATTTTTCTAAGAATATGTTTTCTTCACTCCATATTATTGGTTTTTTACAAGCTAATAATATGTTATTTTTTTCTAAAACTATAATTTAGCTATTGAGTAATTAGGTAAGTTGTTACAACATTTACATATGGCTCACTTGACCCTTCCTTAACAAAGATTTATCCAAACTTCTACTGTGATACAATGCATCGTGTTTTAACAGAATTTTATATATATTTAGAATCTCATAATCATGCTTAGACTTGTTTTTACATGCAAATTAGCCACATCTAAAGTTTAAAAATTTCTTCTCTAATATGAAGAGGCCTTTAACTTATTAATATCTGTCAGATAAAGTTGATAAAAAATGTTAATCTGAATATACTTCCTAATACTTATGTATCTTTCTATTTGGTTATTTTTGTTTGTTATTTGATTAGCATTTCTTTTAGTATCTGTGCAGCTTCTTTAAATTCTATAACAATTTTATAAAAATTATACTTTAACTTTCATCACCAAAGTCACTGGTCAAGCTTCTTTGGCTATTTTAAAAGGACATTACACAAAGTGCTGAAAAAACATTTTAATCCTAAGGCTATTTTCATCTAACATTAGCTGTGAAGCACCTTTCTTACAAAGGTCAAATTTACTATGCTTTAACATATGCTGAGGGTTGAGATAGTACTGGACAAGTGTTTACCAACTAATTTGATTATCTTGATCTAAACTACAATTTCTTATGTTATATTCTATAATCATAGTGAAAAATATTTTGAGTGATATAAACATTATCTATGACAATTCCAGCTGTAATTTAATAGTGAAAAGATACTGAGCCAAATGTTTACACATCTTGGGACATAGATTGCTTTTGACTTTCTTTTGCGCTATCTATTCTGTTCTTAAACACATCATTAGCCCAGATCACCTCATATAATTGACAAATTCACATTTAAAAATCTATTCAGCTTTCTTATACTAGTAAGCTACAAATGATGCATTGATTTTCTGCTCTTAACAACATAACGTTGTTTGTAAATATTTTTCATTTTAGGGTTTATTATATCTTAGTGTAACTTTTTCTATTTGAAATTCTGGTTTTTTGTAATGATGTGCCATTTCCATAGGGGAACAATAAAGTAGAGACTTTTAATCTATAGAAACGCAACAACTGAAGGCTAAATTTGTTTTTTGGAAAGTATACATAATTTTTTAGTTGAACAAGCTGATAAAGTAATTATATATAATAACAGAGGCAATAAAGATTATTGCTATTATTTATGTAGCAAAAATAGAAGCATTTAGTGCTATAACTATCATAAAATATAGACAGAATATTAAATTTATCAAGAATATAAAGCTATAAAATGGTATTATTAAAATTATGCAACTTTTATTTAACTCAAAAACTGTGTTAATTTGAAAATACTTCTTAAGTTATGAAGCTAACTACTTTATTATATCCTCAGAAACTATGATAGTCAAACATATATTTTTATTGATGTACTAAAAAGTCAAAGTCATCTTTGGGTGCAGTATCAGGCTTTTATGGTGCTAAAACTATTATTGCTTATTATTTTTTATCCATCTCATACTTAATATTTGGTATCATCTTATAATATAGTATTTTTCAATGTGGTTTTAGATTGATATAAAGTATTTTGCCCCAGGGATTTCATAGAACATAAAATAAAAGTTTGATTGGTAAGAGTTTTTTATTTTGTGACTCTATTATCAACCTTTGTAGATTTTTCTATGGATAACAACTTCCTTAGGACACAAGCCTTTTTTATATAGTTCTTATTTTTTTACTATTATTATATTCCTAATTTCACGTAGTTTTAAGAAGGCATAGAACTGGTGAATTCTACAACATGCTTTTATAAATATTAAAATAAAAAAATTACCTTTATACTGATTAACTACTCCTCATTGTATAAAATCTAGGTATTTTACCAACTAACTTTTTTATTTTATACTCAATAGTTAATGTTTATACAAGTTTTAATTAGTAAATTATTCGTATATTGCCTATATTTCTTCTTAAACCCATCAAGCAATATATAAAACCTGATTTTTAACTGCAGGCCTATCACTTTCCTCCCCAAGGCCTAAAATATAGCCTGTTGGACAAATGGATGTTCACCTAGTTGAAATGAATGTCAAGGTGTCAAAATAGTTTGAATAATATTAAAACTTCTTAGTCAAACCCCCAGAAGATTAGGCAAACCAACGTAAAGTTTAAAATTGCACTAAGATATCTAGTACTACCTCTTAAGAGAAACCAACCCCTTTTATAGGTCTAGAAAGGGTATTAAAGGTTGAAATATTTTCCCCACTAATCAAGAGCTTGAAATTCCTTTAGCTGACTGAAGTGAAAAATTTGTGAGTTAATTGATTCAATCAATATATTAAGTCATTGCTACATGGATTTGTCATAAATGCTGTTAATCAATCATCTAGAACATATTATACTGGAGTGAAAAGACTATAGAGGTTCTGATAGGTTGATTTGCCATTTAGCTAAAACCTATTCTTTTAATCATAAACGCGTTACTTTTGGATTCAAAACGCATCAGATTTAATAAGAATTTGAATTAAAATCAGAGCGACTTTAAATATTAGTCTTGTCCCCATATATATTGGACATACATGAATACTGACAAGTCAAAGGATGCTTATCTGAAAGCTTGCCAACGCATCAATTCCCATATTGCCAACCAAGTATTGCGTTAGGGAACAAACCCTTGAAGCCTAACCACCATTGTGAGCCTCATATTTAATCCTAAAATCTCTTTATATAAAAGAATGTGGGATCATAGCATTGACCCAGTCAATAACTAAGGGTTTTTCTGAAAAAAAGGGTATAAAACCCTCAAAAAATTATTTACTAATTTAAAGATCAATTATCATACCCACATTGATTGTTAACATTTTCCTGTTTGAAGTCTATTTTTTAGTATAATTTCATGAACAGCTGCTGAGTTTGTAGTACTTCTTCAAATTTTTATAATCTTGAGATCCTGAGACTAAGCATCCCTGGGCAGCTCCTTGCCAGGATTTCAGCAAGTGGTACTTAATACAGGGGACCCTGTACACTTCATTCTATTAATTACAATTAAGATGTAATACGCTCATGTTTCTAGCATATCTGTATGGATAAGAAATGGGGATGGTGAAGAGAATGATCAGATGGATAGCCCTTTTACCATCACTTTTTGGAGTTAATATATTTGAATGCGTGATTATACAAGAATCTAGAGGTATTAACTGGCCGGTTAATGAACTGATTATAGACTTGACTCATGGCATACTGAATCCTGATGATATTGCTTCCCGTGAGAAAGGTTCTTTGATGAAAGATCGCCTGATGCTCCTCTATGAAACCCAAACCCTCCCAAAAACATACAGCCAACTCACAAAATTGAGTATATATGTCCAAAAGTTTGTCCACCCCACTTTGTTTCATATGATAACCTGTTGAGAGTACATCATGTTGAACTGTAACGCCATCTGGATAATTATGATGCATTTAAACTGGCTTATGATAATCTTTACAACTTGGCTTCTAGTCATGTAGGAAAGACGGAATCTGGAGTGGAAGAAAATCGCAAATTTTCATTTAGCTACATGAGCAAATTAACATGATTTGTACTTGCGTAGGGAAGTATGTGGAAGAGGCCATGTAGATCTTCTGTAAAGAATTTAATTGTGTCTGCCGCTAAGACTTGCTATCTACTTGAATATTTTGTGAAAGAACTTATGAAGCATGAAGAGCAAACTCACAATGAGCTGTTGTCTCAAGCGTCTATTTCTCAGCAGGGTGATGATCAAAGAATAGCCGCTTTAGAACAACAATTATCCCAAGCCTTGTCACGCTTTGGGGAGCTCAAACGGCGCCCCTCTCAAGAATCTCATGTGTCCTTTCCACTTTAGAAGTCAAAGTTTCACAATTGGGAAAGGATTTGAAGCTTAAGATATCCCTTGAATATGTCAAGCACTTGTCTTGACGGCTCAGTGAATGTAATAATTAATTCAGGGCATCAATAACACCATTGACGGAGTTGATCTGTTAAATGATGTATGTGCGTGGTTTTCTCAAGTTAAAAGTTATTTCAAATAAGTCAAAGTTGACCTACGTTCAAAAAAACCCACCTGCCTGATGTTGAGGGGTGTAGCAAATGAAGGAAGATCTCCAAAAGTGTGTTAAGTGTGTTGGAAACTGATTAACAAATTTTAAGTTCTCTCCTATTTAACTTTCAGTTTAAAGTCAGAGAGCTTGGGAGCTGGGTTGAAGAACTTGTGACTCACAAGATTGCAATGGATTCTAGAATGACTCTATCTAATCCGCCTCTTAAAAGCCCCCTGAAGTCATGGGAACCAGGCTCAGTGCTATCCAAGAGCAAATTGATCAGCTTTCTCATTCCTTTGACAAGATGGACATTCACTTATAGATTATGGGACAAGATGCTCCTGATGCCCATGCCCTCACTGTAACGCATGGGCTCACGCCAGTATGACGCAGATAAATTAGGTAGGAACACCCAAGACATTGACCAAAGTATGGGTATCAACCCAGACATCCACCTTTGGATTTGTGTGTTTCGTCCAAAATTATCAACAAACCCACGGAAAATAGTTGCAAAAATACTGGTGCCAAGTAATAAACCATGGCCCAGTGTGAGAGTGTGGAGTGAGGCAATTGCCTGACTAAAAGAGCTCTCCAACTCCACAAGTAGGCGTCTTTTAAAATAAAAAATATGGTATGGAAATATAGTTATATAATAAGGAATGCCTTTATTCTTAATTGTAATTTCTTAAAAGATGAAATTGAGGAAATCCTCAGTTTGACTTCACTTATTTATGCGCTTCAGCTTTACCATGAATTTAGCTTTGCCAACCTACATCTGGTTCACTAATTTTTTTAGCTTCTGAGTTCCTGGGCGATGAGTTAAAATTATGCAAGCAGAATCATTGGTTTCAGATGGAATTTCATCATCTCAAAATCTTGAAATGAGAATCCAGAAACTCGATTTTGTTCAGGATGACGTTTCCCCATATCAAATTTACTTGGTTTAACCTTAAGTCCTAAAGCTAAGGCAATAACCGGTTGGGGAGTGTCTCAATCGTTACACTTCTGGGAGTGACCTTGTCCCTTTTAAACCCGCATTTATGGACACTTTTACCCCTGGCGAGGGGCAGCATTGCCTCATTTCTATACATCTATGAATCTGCTATAGAAGGGTCGACAAATCACCAGAAAACCAAGCACATCCTCTCCTGACTAAGTTGCATGGCCCAAGAAGTAATGGTTCATCATATGGACATTTTTAGTACCTTGGCGGAGGTTAAGGAAGCAATTATTGACAAGTTCAGTTCAGCAGACCTTAAGCATTAAAAAACAGGCCTCTATGCGCATTATCATGCAAAAAAGGAGAATTGGTTGCTGCCTTCACTGATCAATTCTATATTGAAGCCCAGATGTTGTTATTTTTAAAATGTTAACACTTTATGACGTTGTTGCTGCCATCATAAATGAATTGTCTTCTCATCCTTCCTTGGCGATTCACATTACCTCAATGAAATGTTACTTCTGGAATTTTCATGATATCAAAAAGTCTCTGCTGAATGTTGCCAGTTTTCATAATCTTGAGACTACCCGAGTAGTTGTGTCAAAACCTCAATCCTTGAACATTGAGGATCTAAAGCTGAAGCAAACTGAGCGCAGCAAGCGCACCTACTGCAATAAGGTTGTACATGTTTACAATGTATGTCATAAGAAGAGAGTTGAAACCAGAGAGCAAGGAAATGTTTTGTCAGTATAGGGATTGCAGCCTATTGCTGATGAATCTGACATTCCTGACTCCGCCCCTCTCCTATTGCTCATCTGACTTATATAGATAACTCCTCTAATATATAATCTAAAGGAGGCTATGAAGAGGATAGATATTATATCATAGGAGCGCCATCTGAATTCAAAATTCCAGATTGGTTGAATTCTGAAGGAGTAGATGAGGCCATGATCCCTGATGAAACTTATCTTAGCCAAGTTTTGGGGTGACCTGAGGTTATCAATACTTCTAGTGTAACTTCTAGTTCATTTCCTTGTTGATTTGACCTATTCAGTACATTCATACTTTGCAATCCATCAAGGAGAGGTAACCTGAGACTTCTCATATAAACTTAACTCAACTTTCCATCTTAAGAAGGTCCTGGCTCTCCCATCTAACATTTGTGGAAATATAATCAAGATAGAAGTCGTCATCCATAAGGTATTGTTATGGCCATCCTTGACACTGGTCTCTATGAACAATGTCATCTCCTTGAAGCTTAAGAAAATCAAGCTGGCACCCAGCTTAGAATACTCCCAAGTTTATATAACTGTTAGTCCAAAATAGTACTTGCACTTTTGGGTTATACTCCTCCCAACCCATTCAAATTGGAAAGCTTTTCTTATTGGCACTCGCTGTGGCCTTGGATAACAAATACCACAAGATGCTTTTTAGGCACTAGGTTTATGATTAAGTACAATGGAATCATCACCATGAAACAGGGTTTATTCTCCTTGCTCAATTATGAGGCTTCTCTGGTTGAAAAAAAGAGCCCAGCAAGAAAAATATTTTTTCCTGGTGGAGTACTTTTTTATATATTATCTTTGCTTTACATAACGTCCAGGAAAAATACAAAAAATGCCTGATATAATGGACGCTTTAGAGGGTATTCCTTTCTATGATTTAGAAGAGATAGTAATCAATCCTGGTGAACAACCATGATTGACACAAAGATTACCTCAAAATCCCCTGACACTGTTTGTTATGCATAACAATCATCAATGGAGTAAGTTCCTTAGAGTCACAAATATTACCTAGTATACTAGATCCTGATACTAACGACACATCAATATTCTATTGGAATATCTCAATAATAAATGCATTCTCATAAGGAAACATAAAAGAAAAA